>JAMXBD010002637.1:0-177155 GCA_024138025.1 Combretum micranthum
ATCTAAGTACATGAGGAAATAGATTTACCAAACACCCATGAATCATGCATGATATTGAGATATATATGTATATAAAGAGTCTTTCAAGATATAATGATAGCTAAATATCTATCAAAGCTTTGGAATGATGCTTGGTTTGAAAATTAGGTTTTAATTTGTGAGATAGGAATTTCTTATAGCATTTGTACGCTACTATTCATGGACCTAATGACCTTTTTTGATAGAAATAACTTTAGAAATAAATAGTTCTCGTCGAATAAGCAGAAATTGGTATATAATATGTGAAATTCCGAGTTAAAATGACCAAGTTATGGCCATTTTAAGCTGAAATTTCCTCTTAGGCGAACTTGTTAGAATAGAATTTATAAGTTCATTCAAACTTCATAGAAATACTCATTGGAGTTATTTCTTTTGATTAGGAGACTTGGGAGACAGAGTAGACTTTCCCGAGGACTATTACGATTAAGTGGATTTTCGCGCCATGGCAATGTGAGTTCACTATCTTTAAATTATATGCTTATGATTGTGCTAGTAATGATAGTGGCATTAGATTTAGGGCAAGATAAAATTGGAATGTGCATGTGAATTCTATTTGATTAAGTCGATGATAAGAATATCGAAATGGAATTATTGTAAATATTTGTATGATTTAATATAGAATTGAAGTGTTTGCAATATCTATGATCGCCCATAAATCGTTAATTAATATGCCATGATCTTATAATCGAATTGACCATGTATACCATATGTTGAGTCACATTGCATTTGTTATTATATCTTTGTGGGAAGAAGGCATAATAACTGGGCAACGAGGGGCCTGTAAACTTGAATGTTGGCATAATGGCCGGAATTAAAATGGAAGATGTGTAGGCACTTATATTAGCTACAAATTGTGAGTGGGTGGGCACCTGAATCAATCACAATGTAAATGAGAAAAATTGAAATCTATGGTCGTATGGGCCTGAAACACCTAACCTTGAATGGAGAGTGTAATCCATTCAACATAAGACTCCTGGAAAGTCTTATTTATTGTATGCTCACGTGCTTGTGTATTTCATATGATTGATAATATAACTTGCTTACCTTATTGTATGATGAAGTATTTAATTTGGAAGTGAAGTTCACTTAGCTCGTAAGCTTATACCCTTATAGTTTCCTGTTGCGGTATGATTATTTATGGCTATCCCCAAGATACTACTTTCCTTAAGTATAGCTTTTGGAATTTAAGGAGCTTTTTGAAGAAGTCAAGACCTAGATGTTAGGCATAAACTTTTAATTGAATCTCCTTAATCATATATATATATATATATATATATATATATGTTGTCGTAAGAAAACTTTTGAGGACCTAGGACTCTTAATTATTGATGGGGGTATGCCTCTTAGATCTTGTAATAGTTAATCTGGTTATAATTGTTATGATTTATAATCTTATCACTATGTATGTCTCCTTAAGTTATTTCGATTCAAAGTATGGTTCCCTATATGTTGAACGTGAGCCTTACACCTGGTGTCTAAATTCATGGAATGACTAAGGTTGTCATATTTGAGTTTAGATATTGAGTGTGGCGGACTGTCACGTTTAGGATACCTTTTGGGGTGTAGCAGTCTTCATGGACAATGTTGATGAAGGAAGATTTAATTCAATAAAGCATCTTCAAATCCACGATTGGATGAAATATTGACTCCTGATTGTGATGAAATTTCTTTCATTGAATTTATGGTATGGGGTATTAGCAGGTTATTATTTTCCTTCGTTATTCATCATTCTCAGTTTTTCAGATTGAATAGGAATTTTAATGTTTTCTACTAATTAGTTAATTTGGTGATCTTATGATATCCATTGTTTTGGTAAAGTTTTTGTTATCCACTAGTATAACTAGTGAAGAGAAATATTATAAACCCATTATTGATTGATAGTGAAAGATTTTGTGTTGCGTCCCTTGGTTTTTCCCTAATTGGGGTTTTCTACATTAAATCCTGGTATCTCTATTGATTCTTTATTTTCAGTTTATTATATTGTTATCACTATAGGCAAGAGGGAAAATTATTTTTCATTTTAGGACATTAATTTTTCTTAACAAGTGGTAGAAGAACGGGGCTTAAAAAAATTTGTTTCTAGTTCTGTAAGGGTGGCAAAATCATCGGGTACTATGACATAGTTGAATTCTTCAAATTATTCAATCTGGAAGTCGATGATGGAAGATCTTTTATATTGTAAAGATCTGTATGTGCTTTTTAGGCGGTGATAATGTGAAACCAAAAGATAAGTCTATAAAGATTGGTTGAATATGCATAGAAAAATTGTCATATATATTCAACAATGGGTTGACCATAGTATATATCATCATGTTGCTTAGGAAACTAGAGCTAATGCTCTATAGAAGACATTGGAGTCCATGTATGAGAGATAGACTACCTTGAATAAAACCTTCTTGATTAGGAGAGTGATGAATTTGAAGTATAAGGATGGATCCAATATGACATAGAACTTGAATGATTTTCACGGTCTTGTGAATCAGATATTTGTTGTAAAACTTGTGCTTGATGACGAGATACAAGTATTTTTGTTATTGAGTTTACTGCCTGATAGTTGGGAGACACTTGTGGTATCAATAAGTAATTCTGCTCCAGAAGGAAAGCTCACTATTGTAATGGTCCAAGATAGTTTGATGAATGAAGAACACAAAAGAAAAGAACTTGGTGCAAGTGCTGACACTCGAGCACTAGTTACTGATAAACAATAAAGACGCGGTAGAAGCAAGACTAGAAGCTCATATAATAAATCTAATAGATTTGAAAAATCTAGGGGAAGATCCAAATCAAGAAGAAGAAATATTAAGTGTTATCGTTGCGACTAGCCAGGACATTTGAAACGAGAATGTAGCATATGGAAGAGCAAGCAAAAGGTAAGAGTGATGAAAAATGTGATGACACGATTACTGTAGCAGTAGATGGTGAGATTGCTGTTTCTTGGGATGATGATTGTGTTAGTCTTGCATGTCACGATAGTGACTAGGTTATTGATTTTGGTGCCTCCTTTTATGTGACATCACATGGTAAATTCTTCTCAACCTACACTGCTGGTAATTATCGTAATGTTAGGATAGAAAACGATGGTACATTCAGAATTGTTGGCATTAGAAATATTATTTTGAAGACTAATATTGGTTACAGACTCATCCTTAAAGATGTTAGACACGTTCCAAATACTCACCTAAACCTGATATCTATAGGAAAAATACATGACGGGGATATGGTATTTATTTTGGTGAAGGTAAATGGAAGCTCACCAATGACTCTCTCATACTGGCAAAAGGGAAGAAAACAATATCCTTTGCTTAATGTCAACAAAACTAAGTAAAAGAGAAGTGAACATGATTGTTGAGTCATCAATAGAGCTTTGGCACAAATGGCTTGGTCACATGAGTTGTCACGTCTTAAAGGGTATCATAAACGTGGTAGTCCACTACATATAATATTAAGACTTAAGAATGACTACCTTAATCACACGAAAGTCTCGATATTATATATAAGGCGTCTAACACAGCAATAGGAAACACTGGTAGGATATGTAGTTTAAGCAATAATATAAGGCATATAAGAACTAATAAACTTATATCCACCGGATTAATCATAATAAGGTCTTTACATTAACTTAAGGGTATTCCCCGATAATTCTCCAATATCCAAATATAGTCTGAATCTTACATAAAATAACAACTATAACTATAAAGATTTTAAAGAAAATATATTCTAAGATCTTCAAAAGGTTTTCCCCCAAAAGCTTTCCAAAAACATAAGCTTACTTGGATAACCGGAGGCCTTGGGTATAAGAGATATTGATCCTACGTCAACAAAAACCTATTGAGGTGTAAGCCCAACTAGTTTAGTGAGAATATTCCTAAATTAGCATACTCATATTAGTAAATTAAAACAAGTTACTAAACAAGCATATGAAATACATCAAACACGTGAGAAAGCAATACATATGATCTACCGGAAATCATATGTTTGAATGGATTTACGTCATTCATTCAGGGTTAGGTGTTTTTGGCTCTTTAAAACCCATCTTTATCATCCAACCTGTAGTTTTTTTTTGTTCCTATTTGCTTATCTTGAAATAGCTTTTTCTAGCCCTTATTTGCCCATCTTAGTTGTTTTACCGTTCCTGCAATTACCTCATTATTGTGCTTTCATCCCATCGAGACACAATAGCTACATGCAATGTGACTCACTTCGTGATATGCATGAATCAATTTATATAATTCTTGACATGTGATTGTGGTATTTTAAAGGTGATCATAGAATTTGCAGACACTTCGTCATAATAATAGCACACAAATTTAATTAATAACAATTTATGTTTTGATATGCTTAGTATACTTTCAACCAACATTATCATGCATATTCCATTTTCATCTTTTCCTACTTCTAATGCTTCTAGCTACAAGCACAAACAAGTACGTAAAAGTAAGATATAAACTCACTCGGCTATCTTTGCCAAACAAAAAATCCTTTTACTCGTAAAAGTCCTCCTGATATAGATCCTTTAAATTGTCATCACCTAAACGAAAGAAATACCTGGAGTGAATATTTCACGAAACTTCTACTCAAACTTTCTAATTTTATTCTATTTCACTATTTTTCGTCAAAATTCGGATGAATAGAAATTCCAACTTAAAATGGTCATAACTTGCTTATTTTAACTCGGAATTTCACATATAAGATGTCGTTTCTACCTACTCGAAAATATCTATCTATTTCTAAGGTTATTTTTTACATTAAAAGCCGTTTGGGTTTTGAAACAGGTCAGTACAGATTTAGCACGAAAATCCTAGCCCTTAAATTGTAACTTTTCAAAATCTTACTTTATCCAAAATGTTCATAACAACACATAGATATTTATATAATTTGAAACATCCTTTAATATAGATATATATAATCATATTATATACATGATTTTAGTGATGTTATTTTAACAATGATTTTTTAAAAAAACATTTTACTTTTAGAAGTTGGAAAGTGAAATTTACAAAATCTTTCTTTAAGTTGTTAGGGGATAAAAAAAATCAAAATTTGGGTTTGTTATTGATGAATGCTTATTCTTATAAAACCATCATTTTCTTATAATTTCTTAACTTTATAAGGATAGATTTATTTCTTAAAGACTTGGTTCTTTAAGTTATTTAACAATTTCTTAAGTAAATGTCAAACTAGTAATTTAATCTTGACTTAGAAAAACTTACTTTGTTCTTAATATTTTTCAAGATATTGATATAAACCTTATAAATAGGTTTTCAAGAAAATATTACATAGCAAAGAATTATCAACATTTAAAAATTTATAATAATCCTATTTTAATAGTTTGAAATAGACTAAATATTGCTCATGCTATTGATGTTATTAGTCGCTATCTCTCAAATCCAGGAAAAGAGCATTGGACCACAATTAAATGGATTCTCAGATATCTTAGGAGCACTTCTAGCTTAAGTTTGTAGTTTGGTGGTTGTAAACTGATATTGGAAGGGTTCAAAGATGCTAATATGGTGGGAGATTTTGATTCTAGGTGGTCAACTTCAAGTTATTTGATTATTTATGTAGGGGGAGTGGTGTCTTGGTAGTCTAAATTACAGAAGTGGGTTGCACTATCTATCACTGAAGTAGAATATGTTGTTGTGACTAAAGCTTGTATGGAAGTCTTGTGGATAAAGAAATTTTAGAAGAGCTGGGAAAAGAGTAAGAAGACTTGAGGTTGTCTTGTGATAGCTAGAGTGCTATACATCTCAGTAAGAATCCAACTTTCCATTCCAGATCCAAGCACATTGATGTCAGGTATCACTGGATTTGATTGGAATCAAAGCTTTTGAAGTTAGAGAAGATCTATATTGATGATAATAGTTCAGACATGATGACTAAAGCTCTACCCAAGGATAAACTCATTTGTTGCAAACAGATAGCCGATGCGATGGAACCTATCCTTATGAGTTGGAGGGGAGGAGCTTGTTGGGCTTTGGGTCCAATCCTTATGGGCCCGTAATATAATATAATAAAAAGAAACCCTAAATATATTTAAAGAAAAGAAAAAAAAAGGAGGGTCGGTGAAGAGAATGAAAATGGCCACGAATGAGATCAATATAACCCGATGGCCATGGAGAATATTGAATGGTGCAAAAAGAACTCAAAAACTAAGAAGAGGTCCTTCGGCAACTTTATGGACATTGAGATTCGTAAAAGGCAAAAAGCTGGTGAAGTCCTAACGTGAACGTAAGTTCATGATTTTGGTTTGTCTTCACGAACAACATTGATGAAGGAAGATTTAATTCGATAAAGCATCTTCGAATCCACGACTGGATGAAATATTGACTCACAATCGTGACAAAATTTCTTTTATTGAATTTATGATGTGGGGTATAAGATTAAATTTTGGATATTAATTTTTCCTAATAGTATGTTACTGTATATGTATAAGATTAATGATTAAAAGTGAAAAGAACGAAAATTACAATTTTAGCTGCTTGAAGAAGATGGTAAAAAGTATTTAATAATTACAGTTATTTATCTATTTATTGAGACAAATTGATTAAATGGGAAATGGCAAACGGGTGCCTAAGAAAGCGGGATAAAGACTAGCCAAGGATAGTTCTATAGTTGCAAGTCTTTATCCCAAATGAAACAAGCTAACCTGAAGAAGATACGCCTTTGGCGGTAAGCAAGGCTGATTTTTGGTCAAATTCATTCGTTTAGAGCCTCAAATGGGCATTTTAGATATTTTTGGTAGGTTTTATTTTACTTATAACTTTTTATAGGATTATTGGTTTTGTACGTTATCTGTAGCATTTTACTTGTTTTTATATGTACTTCGTTTTAAGATCCTTTTAATTTTTGACAACTTTTAAGCTAGCCTATATATTGCATGTCATAGGGCACATAACTCTCAATTATTATCAGAAATATAACATTTGAGCCATATTTACTCTCTCTCTTCCCAAATTCTTGAATTTCATATATTTCTTCGAATTTAGATGCCAAATAGCTAGGAATTCTTAGAATCAATTGGTATTTGAAGATCATACTCCAAGTACTTGCAGAATCAATGATTTGTGATATAAACCATAATTCATTTTCACATTAATTGCTACATCACAAACATATATGTAATGCCGACATAATTTATTCATTTATTATAGATGTTGTTGAATATCCATGTATATATTATATATATTAAATAAGACGTTAGTTGGTTAATTATGAGAGACGGATTTTTTTTTTTTTAAAGTGAATGTATGCAGACAGTGATACTTAACCCTTCAAATCAACAAATGGATTTGAATGCAAATGTACAAGTTCAATCTAGATCAAATGGGGGAGTGACAAAATATAATTACATAGTATAAGACATATTGGAAAAAAAAAATAATAAGGAGTATTTCTTTTGTACATATTAAATTTCAAGTGGGATTAATTTAAGTATCAGTGCAAGTAATCATGAACCTCTCTCACCACTAGTGAATTTAGCAGAGGGACTAAAAATAATAAGCATGGGTTTTTACCACTTAGAAGAGCCAATATTGAAAAAGGAGCAAAGTGGAAAAGGGTAAAGATATAATGAACATGTTCATACTATACCAAATAATCATGATGACATAAATCAACTGGAAATCGGAACTATATTGAAACTATCAAAATGTCTCAAGGGGAGTTGCATTCAAATGCTCATAAATGATTTGATGTCGAAGGAACAAGTACCTTGGATATATATATTGGTATCTAAAGTGGAAAGGACAACCTACATGACTAGAACCATCATGAGAATAACATCTATATTAAGTAGTTTATCGCATTAATCGTAACAGCTCTAAATTCAGACCACATGTGTCCCCACCAATTGACTATAAAACGGGAGAATACATTGAAACCGATTGCTAGAGTAGATACTATGCATTGAAGCCTAAGTGTGCCCCCGTATGTCATCCAATCAGCCCTATGGATGAAACAAGGGGAAACAGAGTCTTTTTTGTTAAGGAATCATGAAGAATGGATGTTATTGCTAATTAAGGTGAAACGACTATTTCACTAGTAGGGATTGAAAATAAAATATTATCAATTCCCATTTAAGCAAATGGAGGACTGTATGTCCAAACTTTGTAAGACCAACTTGGATTCTAGTTTGGAATATAAGGGGGTTAAATGCAACAAGGAAGGGATATGTGGTACTGGAGACTTTGATTGAATACATGCTAGATTTGGTAGTTATGTTGGAGACAAAAATTGACATTGTCTTAGCTAGCACGTTTTGGAGGAGGTCCCAAATGGATAAATACAGTTGAGTGAAGTTAAATGACCAAAGCGAATAGTCTCGATCAATACTACTTCTTTTTTTTTTCCCGCAATAATTTATTGTCCATCACATTATGATTAAAATAAATACTTTGAAATTATTTGAGAGATTAAATCTATTTAACGATAAATCATGGTTAATAATGGGCTGTTATTTTAGCTAATGAGAAATTGTGGGGAGAGGGGTGTGATAATCTGAATAAAAGTTATAGCATATGAATATAAATGTTGCATGGATGATTGGAGAGTATTTGATTTAGGTTTTGGTGCTAAATACACTAGGTCGAATAGGCAAAAAATTACAAACCTCATTTAACTGAGATTAGATATGGCTCGGGCAAGTGTGGGATGACAAGAAATTTTCCTAGAAACAAAGGTCTTTCGTTTAGACAAAAGGTTTTCAAATACCATCCTTTGTTATTGGAAACATTCTGGTACTTAGAAAATAATGTGAGAGACAAAACATTTAAATTTCAACTAATGCAATTTGAACATCTACAATGCTTGCCTTTATTGAAAAATATATAGGAAGAATGTAATAATAGTTGTTTAGAGTTAGTTAGGAAAATATGAAAGATAATGAGAGTGGAACAAAAGTGTTTTTGGTATAATCAAAACATAGAAAAGGAAACTACAAAACTAGCTAAAAATTTTAAACAATGAGTTAGTGACAAATCCTACACAATAGTTAATTGTTGAAAAGAAAGAATGCAAAAGAAAAGAAAATGAAATTTTAGACTAAGATGAATTTCTATGGACAATGAAGTCTAGAACTAAATAAATACAAGACGAACAGAGAAATAATTTAAGATTGTGGACATATAAAAGATCACAAAATCGAAATTTGGCAATTAAAAATAATTTAAGATTGTGGACATATAACTAGGAAGACATTAAATGAACTTTTATGAACTCTTTACTTCTAATCAGCTACAAAGTCATATAATAAGTAGCCCATATTTAGAGGATAGGAGAGACGGATTATCTATAACCTAAAAAGAGCAAATAGGAAAATATGTAAAAAATGTGGAGATTTTCCAAGCTCTATAGTCAATAGATTCATGCAAAGCTCTCAGAAAAGATGGTTCGCATGCTTTCTTTTTTAAGAAATGATAAAGATTTTTGGTTGAGTTGGTTCTAAATACAATACAAATAGTTTTCAAATATAAGAAATTCCACAAGATCTAAATAAAACTCACATTGTTCTTATTCCTAAAGTTTAAGGATTAGACTTAGTAAAACAATACAAGCTTATAAGTCCATGTAATACATTATATAAAATGGTTACAAAAGCGTTGGTTTATAGGTATAGAGGGTCATTTCGGTAATGGGCTTTTAGTCCAAATTAATGCCATAAGTCGGTCTTCTAAGCTAGTAATAGGGTTTAGAAGATCGAGTTTAATAAATGATGCCATAAGGAGATTTGGCTTGATACACTTAGAACAAAGATCACTAGACCAATTTGTTTTGCTCCCAGCTTTCTTTGGTTTTCTCATGCATGAAGAATAGATCTCAAAAATATCTTTCTTAGCAAATTTGGGCTTTTTTTTTTTTTTTGGCTAAAATAGGGTGTATATGGAATAAAATAAGCCTAAAATTATTTTATATTAGAGATGAGCTATCTTAATAGGAAAATGGGCTTTTTTTATATAATAAAATCTTTCATTCTCTTCCAGGCTTACAACTAAAGCCCACACCCATGTATAGAAAAGAAGAGATGGATTCTAGTTATTAGATTCATGGAAGAGGTTTAATGGTTGCGAGCAATACTTCATCTCAACCATCCATTTAGAAGTCATCCAACGACTATTATTAGCTTCCTACATCTATAAATAAAAGGCTTCTCTTCTCATTTGCAGAGAATTGTGTGCATTACTATGATTGAGGGCAAGGTAGAAACTTTGCTAAAATATTTCTAAAAAAGATTAAAGCATGTAGTTTGTAAAAAACTAGTCAAGAGCAATCAAGTCTAGCTAATTTGATCTTCTATCACACTTGTGCACTAGAGGTACTGCGTTTGCCTATTCCTCTTCCCACTTCTATCTTTACGATATCTGCATATGTGCCATCAGTTTAGGATTCCTATCAGGTCGACCAGCATGTCTATCACACATGATCAGCTAGTTGCAGCAACCTTACCATACAATAGGATGAGAAATGTATTACATAAATTTATACATCTAGCCCAATCAAGCTTTATTCTTGGAAGAAAAGCATCATATAATATAATTTATTATGATGAAATGTTGCATAGTTTTTGAAAAAAAATCATCTAAATAGAAATGGATGATGATAAAACTAGATATTGAGAAAGCGTTTGATAAGATGGGATGAGATTATATTCATTGGGTGCTACAAAGTCTTAACTTGCCAAATTGGTAGGTTATACTAATAAGTAGTTGCATATCAACTATCTTTATAGAATTGTTGACTAATGGTCAAGCTAAAAATAAAATTCTCTTAAGTAGGGGACTACCATAGGAAGACCTTTTATCCTCGCATTTATTCATTCTAAAACTAGAATTCTTTAGCAGGAGTGTTGAATAAGATCAAACAGGTAATTGGCTACCTCTAAACTTTAGGAGACATGGATTTAAGATGTCACATGTAATGTTTGTAGATGATATTATATTAGTAGAAAAAGCTAACAAGTTAGATGCTATTAATGATATGAGAACCATATATCATTTGAGTCAAATTTTGGGATTAATGATAGAAATCGAGAAATTAGCCATGTTCTCAAGAAGAAATAATCTTGGTAAAACAAGACAAGTAAATTCTTTTGCATAAATTACAATAGAAGATTGCAGAGGGTAATTTTAGTAATTAGGCTTTTAGCTTAATTAATGCCGTGGGCTAGTCTTTTGGGCTAGTGATAATGCGCTTAAAAGGCTGACTTTAATGAGAGATGTCATAGGGAGACTTGGCTTGTTACGCTCGGAATAGGAATCACTAGACTGGTTCATTCCGCTCTCGGTCTAATTCGATTTTCTCATGCGTGAAAAGTAAACTCCAAAAATATCTTCTTATGTTAATTTAGGCTTCTTTTAGCTAAATTGGGGCTTATGTGGACTAAAATAAGCCTTCATCTTTTTTTTTTTCTAATATTCAAAATGGGCTTCTTTTATATAATAAAAACCATCAAGCCTCTTTCTGACTCAGCCCACTTCTATACAAAAAGAAGGCTTCAATCTTAGCCATTGGATCTTTGGAAATGATCTAAAGGCTAGCATTAGCTTCCAATATCTATAAATAGAAGGCTGCTCTTCTCATTTGTAGAGGATTTTGCGTATTGCTAAGATTGAGAGCAATGTGGAAACTCTGTTGAAACATCTTCAAGAAAGATCAAAGCACTTATTCTACGAAGAACGAACCAAAATCGATCAAATCTATATAATTTGATCTTTTTTCACACTCGCACAATCGAGCAACTAGGTTTGCATGTCCCTCCTCCACGCTTCTGTTTGCGACATCCTACATGTGTCATCAGTTCAAAACTTCTCTCAGGTTAACCACCATGCTTATTGCACGTGATCAACTAGCTGCAGTAACCCCACCATACATTATTTGGACTCTATTGGGGAGAGAGTAAGTTCTTGACAAGAATGATACCTCTACACAAGAGAGCTAAACAGGAAGCAAACCCCTAAGATCAAGACAATTATCTTGATACTGTTGAGCAAATCCAAGCTGTAGATGACAATACTACCCCTGCGACTGTGCAAGCATTTGTAGTAGATAGTGCACTTATGATAAGCACTATGCAGGAAAATAATGAGGCTCCCCATCAATTTCTGAATGTTTTTAAGCAATTCCTACCTAGTATGGCAGGAGCTGCTACTACATCGAGAAGTACACTTCCTAGGATAACTTTACCTGCACCAAGAATGCAAGCAGCTGGTACTGCGCTAGCTATTGCTGTTCTAGAGGGTACTCGCCATGAAGCCCGACATGATGCTTAACATGAGCAAATTACTATTCCTGCTACTAGAAATGAAGATGGAAACCAGTAGGAGCCATTACAGCATTTGTTGCCTCTAACTCCAAGAGATCCTACGCTTGCTGTTGGAGAAGAGGTAAGGGTCCATCTCAGAGACTCATCCTCTTTTGGATGCAATATCCAGCCTCTTACAATTGGCGTAGCTGCACCTTGCAGCATCATTCCTACTCCTGAAGTGGGAGTTAATATATCTTCTACTTCCGTGTCATATCTAACAAAGAAAGACCTCAAACAGTACCTCAGACATGTGCAAGTTGCATTTGCCATTAATGTCATCAACTTGATGCTTTCATACCTATAGAGGATTGTAGGGAAACCCTATTCTAAGGGCTACATTAGTTCAAAATTTATCAAATTTAATGGGAAACAAGGTAGCACAAATGAGCATCTTCTCAAGTTCATTAAGACTCTCGAAGTCTATGGATTGGATGATGACCTAAAGCTCAAGGAATTTTCTAAGTTGTTAATAGAGAAGGCATACACCTGGTATGTTAATCTCATCCAGGCTCTGTTGACTCGATGGGACTATGTGCAGAATGATTCTTGAGAAATTCTTTGAAACTCAAGAATGAGTTACATTGACCAACGTGGGACATATTAGACAACGCTTGAAGGAAGATTTGATGGACTACATTGAACATTTTTGTGAATGCTCCTCGGATATCCAAGATATGTGTGACGAGAAGGAACTTATCAAGATTAGTATCCAAGGGATGTTCACAGAGTATGCTATGCACTTGGAGAGTTTATCATTTGAGTCTTTCTTGACATTTGCAGAGAATGCTCAAAGGATAAATAATTTTGTCATCAAACAAAGGAGTGACCTAAATAAGAAGTGACACCCATTAATGAGCACTGCTTAAGGAGAAAGCTTCCAAGTTAGCAAGAAACCTAGAAGAGATAGTGCTCAGGAAGTTCCATCTTTCTTGTGTGCTATGGATAAAGTTCATGTTGTCCTTGATTGATGGTTGAAGGATGGTTTTCTTAGATTACTAAGGGTTAAGCGGGAACCCACAGCATAGGAGAAAGGAGATGCAAAATTTTGTTGGTTCCACAAGGCGTTAGGAGACCTAACAAAAGATTGTCCAATGCTAAAGCGGATTTTTAATGAAAAGGTTCACAATGACAAACTTGAACTTGAAGACAATGATAGGTAAATGATGGATGATGAAGGCACATATAATGAATGCATTTTTTATAGTAATATCAATTGTTTACTAAAGGTAGAAGCTGTTTATTGCTTATTCCCATCTTATAGTAAGGAAGAGAAATAAAGTAAATGATAATGATAATCTAGTATGTTTTTTCTTTCCCTTCCCATTCATCTTCTTCTATACTCACTTGTACTTATGTTTAAAGCATTTCTAATAAGCATATGGTGCATAAATATATTTATTCAATGTTCTTCACATGGGATTGAAATGATCTCAGTTGTGATGAGTTGAAGAAACTCTACAATAGGCTTGGTAGCCATAATGCCATTTCACAGAATCGTGGTCAAAGTAACCTTATCCATGGTTGATTGAAGCGATCACTCCATAGTAGTCACTGTCGCTTAGTAGAAACATCTGCTCTTGGCATGCGGCGGATGCAATACCTATTTTCTGCTACATTATTTACTAGATCGAAGCGATCTCAGTTGTGTCAAGTTGAAGTGACTCCACAGTAGGCTTAGTAGTCGTAACGCCATTTCGTAGAATCGAGGTTGAAGCGACCTCATCCATTTTTTATCGAAGTGGTTACTCTATGGTAGTGGCTATTGTTTGGTAGAAGCATCTGCTTATGGGCATATGCCAGGTGCAATATCCATTTTCTGATACCTTATTTACTAGATCAAAGCAATCTCAGCTGTGATGAGTTGAAACGGCTCCACAATAGGCTTAGTAGCCGCAACACCATTTTGCAGAATCGAGATTGAAGTGACCTCATCTATGGTTGATCAAAGTGATCACCTCATGGTAATCGCAATTGTTTAGTAAAAGTATCCACTCCTGAGCATGCGATGAGGCAATAACCATTTTTGCAACATTATTTACGAGATCAAAGTGATCTCAGCTGTGCCGGGTTAAAGCGACTCCATAGTAGCTTGGTAGTTATAACACCATTTCACAAAATCAAGGTCAAAGCAACCTCATCCATGGTTGTTTGAAGCGATCACTTCATGGTAGTTGCAATCGCTTGGTAAAAGCATCTGCTCCTGAGCATGTGATGGGTGCAATACCCATTTCTGCTACATCATTTACGAGATCGAAGCGATCTTAATTGTGACCAATTGAAGCAACTCTACAGTAGGCTCGACAGCCGTAGTGCCATTTCACAAAATTGAGGTCGAAGCAACCTCATCCATAGATGATGGAAGTGATCACGACATGGCATCCGTAACTTCATTTTGCAGTATCAAAGTCAAAGCAACTTCCCCAATGGTGCTTGAAGCAGTCACTTCATGGTAGTCGCAACTGTTTGATAGAGGTATCTATTCCTAAGCATGTCGCAGGTGCAATGCTTATTTCTATAACATTGTCCATGAGATTGAAGTGACATTAGTTGTGAAGGATCAAAGTGATCCCATAGCAACCTTGGCAATTATAACACCTTGCTACCAAAGAACATGAGGTTAAAGCAACCTTGTTCATAAATGCCCAATGGAGACATCTAAATTTGAACAACTGGTGAGATCAATACCCCTTTCTTTTTGCAACTTTATCCAATTGTGGGGTCAAAGCAACATCAATTTATAGGATGGAAGCTGTACACCTCTGAAATTTTTGGAACTCTTAGAAAATAATTCTAGAGTTAAAAACCAAAATCGAAACCCTAAGATTGATCTAAATTAAAACTGAACTCTAGAAACTCTAAATAAAATCAAACATGAATTTCATAACCTTAAGAAAAAGAGAACCTTAAAAAATAAAATGGAAAATCCAGTAATCGTTTGATTCCAACCTTTACACTTAACAATACATCTATTTGATCCTTAATACGTAAATTGATACAGTACGCCTAAATAGTATTTAATAACAAAATTATAAATCTTAAAATTTTCGGCGAATGTCAGAATAAAAAATTTAAATTAATACTAAAAGTTAACCCGAGTCAATACATAACCTTAGACTCGATTAAAAAATCCCAGGAATTTCAAAATATTAAATAAACCACAAAAATAATGTAAAACATAAAATTTGAACAAAAATATAAATATAACATGAACCCCTAGATTTTAAAAAACTTTACGAGTAAATGTTAAACCCGGAATTGAGCCCAGAATCCTAAAAGTCAACTAGGTCAACAACAAGCTCTAGTGAAACTAAATCCAACAATCCTACGCTTGAAACCCTAAAATAGTAGAAATGAGATAATCTTAGATTATAGTTCGAAATAATGTCTTATAACCTAAAAAGATCAGATTCGACAAAAATTTGTCTAATTCGAAGCTGAATGGGATCAGCTTCTGAAAATAGGATCTTGGCATGTAAACCAATAAAAACATTTCAAAAATCAATTTAGACCCATAATAAGATAAAGATTCATAAAACATCAATTATAGAATTTTTGGGCTTTTAAAAATATAAGATATAGTTCTTTTATGCGTATTTTCATTACTATCGATATTTTATTTATCTAGTCTACTATTTATTTACTATTCACTATTCACTATTATTTATTACTATTCATCTATCTCTACTTTTTCTTACAAATCATATCTTACAATCTATAAACCTATTTCTTACATTTACTTTTCCAACATTATTTTTTACTAAACTTCTCTTACACTTTCATTACTTTTTATTGCTATAATTAATATTTTATCATATTTCACTCCCTTGCTTTTCCCTCTTTTGCTCTCGACTCTCTCTCCCTCTCTTCTATCTATTTTATTTATTTAATTAATTTTAGTCACACCAATTTTCACTCCAAAACTCTATAATTACCCCCTCCCTCCTTTCTTCACTTCTTACATACTTTTCTTTTACCATAACAAAACTCTACCAAATTCTCTACTCAACTTTTCTCTCTAAATTTCCTCTCAAACTTTTCTCTCCAATTTTCTCTTCCAACTTTCATTCCTTCTTCCACTCATACACAACCCTCCATCTTTAGGTAAAATAATAAACACTAACAAAACCCTTGCAAATTTTCTTCACAAACTCTCTTCCCTCTCTCCCTATTCACGCCATACATACATCATATACACATATCCATTTGTATTCTCAAGATTTCTTTCAATCCATCTTCCATCTTAAGTAAACACTAAAACTCCCTTCTTGTTCATGTAACATAACATGAATAATATGTATGTTTTGATTCTATATAAATCCACATGATGCTAATACTGGGGAAATGGAATCATGAGAATAACATGTTGTTCATGTCTTATTCATCTTCATAATGTTTCTTATTTTATTATGTTCATGCTCCCAACTTAATTCTTTATATGTTGTCATGTAATATATATATATATATATTTAACAACCTAAATCTCACTAATCTAACATTTTATTTACGCTTTTATTATATTGTTTATTTATTTATTTTATGCAAATAAATAAGACTAGTTAACTTTTAGTCTTAGACTTGTTCTTAACTAAGTTAAAGCAAAGGGGATTTGTCCATAATCTAAGTCTTAGGGAGTGTTGTAAATTAATCTAAGACTTTTAAAATTATTTCCTTGCTTCTCTTATTTTATATCAGGGACTTGTCCATCTCTAAGTTCTGGGAAGCCTTGAGATGAATCTAAGACTTCCATGATTTTCTTTGATCTTGTTTTTCTTATTTTCATGGAACTTGTCTATTTCTGAGTGAAAAGTTTTGGGAAGTAAGCTAAGACTTTCATATTTTATTCTTATATTTGCTCATTTGATTTTCTATTCTTTTATTTCTCTACATGAATTTATAATTTATCTTATAAAGTAACTAATAAATTCATATACATACATGATCATATAATGATATTTTGTTTTAATAATATTATCAAAATGATAATATGGATTATTTTCTTTTATATAAAATGGGGCAAAACTCCCAAGAAAAATGATTTTCAACACCTAGAAAGGATTTTCTTTAAGACATATGATAATTGTTCAAATTGCACTCTTTCCAAAATACTAAAATAAATTTATCATAAATTTCTAATGTTGATAATCCTTTGTTATGCAATTTTTTCTTAAAAATTCATTTGTAATGTATATGCCAATATTTTGACAAACACTTTGAACAAAACAATTTTCCTAATACAAATTTAAAAATCAACTCACTAGTTAAAAATTCACTTAGAAAATAAAATTGATAGCCAACCCAAGGAATCCAATTTTTACGAATGTAAAAATTTATGAAGTTAAGAAAATATAAAAATAATAGTTTTAATAAGAAGATACTCATTTGTAACAACTCAAAATTTTAGTTTTCTCCTAAACAATCCCTTAAGCACCCAAATGTTGAAAACTATTAACAGAAAAAAGAGTTATTATGAGAATAAAAATTTAGAAAAAGTCACTCATTTGATTTTCCTGTTGCTAAAACTTAAAACATTTTAGAGATAATAAAATTTAGAATGATTTTTCTTCATAACCACATAAAGATTCATGTTTTGGAAAATATTTAGTTAAAATAAGTTTAGTATGGAAATAAATATTTATAAACTCTAAATAAATATAAAACTATGATTTTATTTAATTAAGTTTCTTATTTACAAAATCTAAGAATTAAAATTTTTTTTAAAATCAAACTTAAGAAATTTAAAAAAGAAATACACTTGGAGTTTTATGTCACAAATAGATAAAACCATGTTTTATAAAATAAATTGTTAAATAAGAATCTTTGAACAAATATAAAACCTTTGATATTCCAAAATATATATATTGAACCATGATTTTTTTTTTTTTTGTTAAGTCACATGTTTACAAATAACAAATTTTATCACAAGTCAAAAACATGATTTTTTTATAAAACAACATTACTACTTTCTACAAATAATTATTTACAAAGTTTTATTTTGGAACAACATCACTAGGGTCATGTATATAATGTGAGATATTATTAATACTAAATGATTTTCAAAAGTATAAATATTTATAGGTTTGCTATAAAGTGTCCAAGTGAAGAAAAACTTAGGAAAAATTTCAATTTAAGGGTTGGAACTTTTGAGTCAGATCTGTATAGACCCATTTTGAAACCCAAATGGCTTTAAATGTTAAAAATAACCTTAAAAATAGATATATCTTTTCGAGGTAGAAAAGACTATTAATATGCCAAATTCTGAGTTAAAATGAGCAAGTTATGGCAATTTTAAGTTGAAACTTCTTTTCATCCGAATTTTGACGAAAACAATAAGATAAAATTAGAAAGTTTAAGTAGAACTTCTATAAAATACTCATTCCATGTATTTCTTTTTTCTAGATGATGAGGAATATGAGACTTTCCTTCCTAAGGATTACTACGATTAAGCAGATTGCGATATGGACGAGTGAGTTTTCCCTTCTTGATTTCGTTACTTTGCTTGCACTTGTAAATAGTCGCACTAGATTTATAGGTATAAGATAAAATGAATATGTATGAGGTTATGGGTTTATATGTAAGTAATTCTATGTATGTGTGACAAAGACTATTAAGCATATCGAAACCAACAAATAATTGTTTAAGTACATTAATAATATTGTTTGTTGGTTATGCGTGTATGATGCTTATTCGATCAACCTCAAAGTATACTTTAATTACACTAGGTTTTAATATAAATTAAATGGTCACGCATTATATCCATCGAGTCACATATGGAAGACTGCTATTCATACGCGAAGAATCGAGAGAGTCCAAGGTCAAGCTTATTTGAAGAGGTCCGTGGCCATGCTCATTCTTAAGGAACTGAGGTGTACTGAGGATACCTCCTAAGGATGAGCCGTGCTGATCGATTACCGAAGGTAGAGTGCACCCGGGGACTAGTAGTAAAGATCATGTATGTCATGCCAAGAAGGTATCCTAGTAGAAGTAGACAAGTTACACTTGAATACTATCACTAGATTACCTTTAGAGAGTGACAGGTTTTCGAAACAACAGGATCTTTTAGTTGCTTGATAAGAAATGATAAATACATGTAAGAAATAAATTGGTAAATAATTGTTATCTTAATTATAAAGTATCACAAAACTATTACAAACCATGTAGTCTTCTTTCATAACTGATACAATAGCACTAACTAATCTATTCTAAGAAAACATAAACATTATTCCCAAGTATAACCATAGACTTCCAGCTCCTAAGCTCTTACCGGAGCCATGTTCCTGGAAGTGACTAACCAGGGTCGAAGTGCAAACCTGAAAAGACTGTTGGAGTATGAGCGAAACCACGGTTCAGTGAATAACTAGACATATTATACATCACACAAGTTATTAGTAAATCATATGCAATGCAAGCACTCAATCATATGCTCAGATACAAGCTTGGATGGTCTAGAATCCAAACAGAGAAAAAGATTTACGGCCTCTTTTCAAGGTTAAAGAACAATTACCTTATGACCCACCTGCCTAGGAGAGACTAAGTTTATAGGAAAATCAATGATTTCTCGTTTTAGGGTTATCACTTTAAATATAATAGATTTAACTGACCATTTCCTGTATCCATCCTTAGAAACTCCCTAAGTATTAATCATTTTAAAGTGATACTACGGGCGGCGTTCTTCATTACCACTTAGTTCCCGTAGAACCAACGGAACAAAGAAAACCTTGGAAGAACTAACACTTTAGAAAAACTAAGCGTTAACAGAGAACTGAAATATTAATACGTAGCAGGCTGTCACCCATTTATATATGCAATAATGCAGTATGTGCAATGCATGACCAGATTATTTTATTAAGTTAATAGTTCTTATTCAATTTTATGGTGATCATACATTACACACAATCATCATCATATTACTTCACAACATCAAATCATTGTATTATCACTTTTGTAATGGTAGATTGACAATCATACAATCAGATCGCAACATATTTCCAACAAATCATTCATTTGATTGTCTTTGTATTATATCTTCAACTATTTACAAGCACAAATAGTATAATATGATTGAATTACTCACCTGCTCATGGTGACCTAATCGTAATAATCTGCCAGAATATCTTCTAGGGTATCAAAGTCACCTATTGAGATGGATAAAGTATTCATCAATATAATACGGATTATATAGCTAAATTCCTATACGTAACTAGTGTCTTAAACTTGATATTTATCAAGTCTTGTAGTGATTAAGACTAATTTTATGTTATTTTATACTTAACTCAATATAGAAAATCATATTTATTTATTATTACTTAATGTCGTTGTGTTTCTCCTAATTTATTTATGTAATTATTTTGTTATTTTTATAAGTCATATTATTCGTAAATTTAGCTTATTTCGATTTCCATTCTTACCTATTTTATCTATCTAAAACAAATATTTGATTATTTATAATTTTTTATCAACACTTAATATTCTTCTCTAATTTTAAGATTTTAGGACTTATCGAATAATATATAATTTTATTCTAAATGTTTGTATTTAGTTATCTACTTAATAAATTCTATATTATCATATATATATATATATATATATAAAATATGTTTAGTAAAGCTTATTGTATATATATATGTATATATATATATATTTTGTTCATATCAAAACAAGCTTCCGTAGAAGAAATATGGGTATACGTCGGCTCCAACGCTGCCGGCGTTGAAACTCGGGTGCCGGCGTTCTTTTAATTTGCATAATATTTCATATTGATTACACTGGCCTGAAAGCCGTCGACTTTCAACGTACGTCGGACTCTATGTCGCCAGCGTAAAATCCCAGATATTTGGCGTTCGTTCATTTTACATGAAAATAATTTTTACGTAACTTCTGTTCAGTGTAAGCCGTCTCTATACGCCGGCCTACCCTTGTAAGCCGCCGACGTTGGACGTTTACACTGCTGGCTTATGGACAGTGTTAGCACTGTTCATCATCTTCTCTGATGAACCAATTCGTATTCCTTAAATTTTCTATGTTAAAAACAATCCTAAACCATTCCTAAGTGTTTTTATATCAAGTATATATACATATAACAACTCCTAACGCATCTATAAACATATAATCTTAACTTTCGAATCTAGTAAGGTACAACTAGGGTTTTCGAATTTTACCTCGGTTGAGCCGATCCAATAGAATTCAAAGCTTGTTTTTGTATTGATTATGTTCCTATGACTACCAAAAGTCAGTTCCAATCCTTAGTTTTAAAAGAGAACCATTCGAATTACATCAACTCACCTTTGAACTTGTTTCAAGTGTTTTTCTTACCAGTTTTTCTTCCAATTCGAACTTGGATGATTTGAGCAGTTTAAGTTTTGTTTTTAGGTTGTTTTGGCTGCTAATTAGAAGTAGTTTTGTTCTGGAAAGTTTGAGAACGTTTAATGTTTGTTGATTTCTTCATTAAGAGCTTTAAGTATATGTATATAGAGAGAGAAGAAGGAGAGGCTTGCGGTTACGTTTCCTTTGCCATTTGATTCGAATGTCTCCTACATTTAGCACTGTTTTGGCACTTGTTTTCATTGCCATAAATGAGGAGCTGACTTGGCAATCTTTGATTGGTTATAAGGTTGATTTTTGTTGACAATTTGTGCATTATTGAAGTAATATTTCGGCTCTCATCCTCCATGCAATCTAAACCATCCAAAACAGCAACTTGCAGCCGAAAACACAACCAAATATATATATATATATATTAATAATAGTTAATTATCTAACTTAGTTCTAGGATAGTTTACTAAGTATACGGGTACAATTTAGCTAATATTTGAGAGTTTTTGTACAAAAATATGTTTATAGGATTCTACAAAATACTTAGGTTATCAAACAATACAATTTTAAGTTTTAAATTTACGTGATTAATTATTTGTAGAATTTTATCTCCCGCGATTAAGGTTTCCTAAGCTCATTAGGTCAATTTTTGTTTTAGGCTCCAATAGCTTAAGAAAACCCTAATTAGAACAATAGTGTGATTCAATTATTTATTTGAAGTTTAGATCTTGAGTTATGCATCAGTTTATATTTTTGTTGTATATTTATAATTCTAATGGTTTATCTTTAGATTATCGTTTCCTATCTATAAACGTAGTTGATTAACTACTTAATATCGCATTTGATATAGAGGCTAAATTATATATATATATATATATATATCTTTATTTTTTTATACCTATTATGAAATCTTATTAGTAGCGTTTAATATTATCTAGGAATCTTAAATTTAGGGTTTAAATCCAAGCATAGGCTCATTACTACTCATTGTTCTAATCTCAAATCATTGTTGAGTTCAAAAGCAATCATTTAATCTCTATATTTATATTTTTCTATTTAATCTATTTGTATAACAAGTTTCGGGTTTGAAATTTAGATTTTCTTTTAATCATATCTTGAATCATCCATTCAAGATACGGAATCTCGTTTTTGGTATCAATTAGGGTTAAAAAAGTTCTTTATTCGATTTCTAAATCCTTATCTAGCCAAATTTAATGCATTGATCTCTTCTTAGGTTTTTATTGGAATCTAAGTTTATTAACTAGTTCATACATTCTACTTTAGAGTCGTGTACTAATGTGGAAAATTTCCGGGGTTTACAGTGTAAACCTTCAAATACTATTCCTTAACCCTTGATATAAAGGGTGGACATCTGTTGTGTGTATGGCTTCTCGATAACCATACATAATTGTTTGTACCATGTGATTGTTGCATAGAATGCACAGCATATGCGTCAAATTTATAAACTTATTGAATCACGATATGAATAAATAGGAATATCTCACTAAGCACATTGTAAGGTTACATACTTATAGACCTTTTATTGAAACACGTGTGCTTGAGACTTTATTTAAGGATGGGACACTAAGGAAATCATTGGTGGAGTATTGAGCTTTTACAAGAGAAGAAGTATAGAAGAAGTTTGTTTTCTCGAAATTTCCTTGTGAGTAATATATGTTATGTGAACATTTTGGAGGTTACTAGGAAATGTATTTATGTAGACTCAAAGTCATTAGAGGGTTATGCCCTTAAAAAATTGTAATTGATTGTACTTATGATTAACAATAAGTATTTCTTTTGCCTTGTACTTACTTGTTATCAATGTAAATTGCATTACTCTTATGCATTTTCTTAGTTGTGATGTGCGCCTTGCGCATGATATGGAAGCCCTGGTGTGACTAAGGCAGTTATTCCTAGGCTTTGATATTGTGTATGGTGGGCTGTCACGTTTAAAGTATCCCTCAAGGCATGACAAAGTGTATCCATGATAGCCAAAGTACCTCAAGCATTTTGTCTTATCAAAATGCACATATAAGAAGTAATAGCTTTATATGAGTTGATGCCTGGTCATATAATTACGCGCCATCAACTAAGGGAAGAAGCTGATAGATGAACTTTTTGTGGTTTTCTCAAACGTGATTACTACAGGAAGTATCTACCTATCTTAGAGAACAATTTCTTCACATTAGCACTTGAGTGTGAAGCATGCTTAAGTAATATACCTATCTTAGTACTTGTAAGCGATGTATCCATCTCGGAATTCATTGGCGATGTACCTCCAATGCAAAAAGAATAACATGTTGTGATGAGGAATTGATACACATGCTAGTACGATGTTCAATTGATGATGATAGACATGAGTTATGCATACCTTAAAAGGTCTTGTGTCACTTAGTGTCGTCAAGAACATCTAAAGTATGTATAATGACCGAGTGAATCATGTTTGCCGTGGGTGCCACTATAATGATGGAGGAGCAAATCCTAGCATACATGGTGGTACGCTTTGCTAATTGAGTCGATCCTTGATGGCAAAGCAACGATGCTTCACTACTGAAATGAATATGTCCTGACAAGCTGTTGATGGCAATATGGGGTGAACATTCATGAGTAGAGCAAGCATCTATTGTGATGATAGAATGACAATGTGAAGCAAACACCCATTGGTGAAGTAAGCACCCATTGTGATGGAAAAATGACAATATGAAGCAAACACCCATGAGTGGAGTAAACACTTAATACTTGAGTAGTGATACTTTGTTGATGGAGTGAAACCCCAACTCTTTTATGAGAATGACTTGAGGTCTATTACTTTATAGAATTCCGATCAGACTTGGAGATGCAAAGTAAAGATTTAGCTCACATGTATACCCATATCAAAGCTAGAAGAGGCCAGGTGCTAGAGTAATACAAGATCACTCTTGGGTTATGCCAAAAGGTCGGTGTCAGAGTGACGCAAGATTATTTATAGGCATGTACCAAGTCTAACAGAGAATGGGTGCAAGAGCAATGTAGAATTACTCATGGGGCCATGTCAAGTGTAGAAGAGATTGGGATGGCAGCAGCAACCCATATCAATGCTAGAAGAGTTCAAGTACTAGAATAACACAAGTACAGTCGTGGGTCATGCCAAAAGGTTGGTGCCAGAGTGACACAAGATTATTTGTGGGTCGGTGCCAAGTCTAATAAAGAGTGAAAGAGGTGGAATAATAGATAAGCCTGCTATGAAGCCTAGAATGAATTGGCTTAAAGATCCGTAGGCCCGTATTCAAGCTAGAAGAGGTCGGGTGCCAGAATAACATAAGTCCGCTCGTGGGGCTATGCTAAGGTTTGGGTGCTAGAGCAACACAAGTCTATTCGTAGGCCTATGCTAAGACTAGCAGAGAACGAGGGAGCTTGGAAAAATGGAGAAGCCCAATACTAAACCTACAAACAACAATGTTCGTTTTTTTACCGACGTGCAAGTGGCTCAAAACACATTAGACAAAAAAAAATCATGCCAAAAAAAGAAAGAAAACCACAAAGAAAAAAGTAAAAAAAAATCACAACAAAAAAAGAAAAACCGAAATCTGCTTAATATATATATATATATATATACACGGAATGAACAACATATTACATATGAAAGATGATGTCATAAGGACTCAAAATCTGTAGATATGGTCAACGAAACAAAGGTTCCCCAAGACCTCTTGTAGACACCCAATTTTTGCTCAATTTAAGGCTCGAATTTATAATAAAAATTAGTATTATGTTGAGCTCACAAAAAATAGCAGAAAAAATGCAAAAAAATAGAAAATAAAAAATAGGTAAGTAAATAATAAAAAATGAGTATAAAAGAAGAAATTTAGAATTCAAAAAAAAAATTAATATTACCCGAGCTTGATATAAAACATATTTTTGATATAAATTATTCATAAAAATAATTAAACAAATTTTCAAAAATTATTTTGTTTAATTAAAATAGAATTTTCAAGAGCCTTAAATATTAATTTTGCTGGACCCAACCAGGTACAGGCCAACGGCCTAACGATTAAGACCATTGACCCATATGACTAAACCAGCCACAAGACCAAGGTTCGAATCCCCTTAGTAGCAGGAGCTGCCTTTTATTTTTGCCAGAATGAGACACGTGTCACCTTCTGATTGGACACGCGCTTTATCTTCCTCATACACAACGGTTCAATGTACTCACTTTGGTATTGAATTTGGACGACTAATCTTCCTTGTTTTTTGAAATTGAAGATAGAAATGGATAGACGGCATGGGATACTATGAATCTGTAAGGATGATTTGCAAAAAATCAGCATCGAGCAGCCCCAAATTTTAGATTGAAAATTGGGAAAAATCACAAAATCTAGAAACTCCATGATCATCAATGGCGGCTGTGAGTGAAATCAATGTAATTCGAATGATTCCAATGATCCTAAACAGAGATAGGATGGAATATTCGAAGATATTGTGGTCAATTTCATCAGTTTCGAACGGATTGAATTCCAATTTACGAATTCAATTTTTGCGAAATTTTGGGAAATCATTAAATGTGATTCGAAACTGAAATCAATCCTCAACACTATAAATAGGAGCACTAGGAGAATCAAAGGCACACATCAATTTGAAAAATAGTACTCAAAATTAGAGAGATCCAAAAAATTTCGAGAGTTAGGGTTTCTTAGAGAAAATTTAAATTCAAAGAATCTTAGCCAATTTCGATCAGATCTGAGGATCTAGGAAGCTCTAATGAAGCAAATTTCTGAATTGGGCCGTCGTGAACCACCACTTCGAATCGCCACCTCTAGTGGTTCTGGGAGGAAACCACCGACGTCAGGAGCTGCTCCACCATTAAACGCGTCGGGCCGACAATGTTAGAAGCCACAAACACCACCAGGATCAGTAAAGGAACGCTTTGAAGATCACGTGGTCGTCTTCTTCACCCGACTCCAAAAGATCCGACCCGAAGATACGAAGCCTACCCGCACCAGTCAACGGTCAACGGTCCGCATCCAGATCAACGCTCCAAATCAAAGTCAATAAGATCAAACGGTCCAGATCGAGTTTTCCGATCGTGTGCTCCAGATCAAATATGCTTTGATCCAACGGCTCAGGTGAGTTCTGTATATTTTTATTATATATTTAATATATTTAAATTACGAAAAAATAGTAAAAAATAGAAAAATGCATGAAAAAAAATTAGAAAAAATTCAGAAAAAATCTAGAAAAATTAGAATAAATATTTTTAGTGTAAATTTTCATGCTTTATTAGTTTTTGATATTTTTGAATATTTTATGAATATGTATATGTAAGTAGATTAATTAAAAAATGTACATATGATGCAATGTAATATAGTTTTAGTATTTACAATATAGTTTTGATATAATAAATTTTGGATGTGTTTTATTTATGTATATATATAGTAATTAAATTTGGGAAAAATAAAAAGTAAAAATGATAAAATAAAAAAAATGAGTTTTCTTTTAAAGAAAAAGGGATTTTTTCGAAAAAAATGACAAAAATATTTTCAAGAAAATGAAAAAAATACTTTAGTTTACATAAATAATGAAAGAATTCATTTTTAATAATATTAAATGTTTCGATGAAAATAGAGATAAAGAAAATTTTTCAAAAGAAAGGAAATTCATAAAAATGAATGAAAGTTTTTTAATCAAGATTATTTTCATATAGCATTAAATTAGCTATGAAAATTCTTTATTAAAATTATTCTCATGTAGCATTAAATTAGCCATGAATTCTCATAAAATGATTTAAAAAAAAAAAGAGAAAGGCGTAGAAAAATTACATTTTTATAAATAAAAATTAAATGATTAGATCATAGGATCATCAAAAATGGTTTTCATAAAAAATGAAGAAATTAATGAACTTAAAGTGAAAATAGTTCAAAAATTAAAATAGATCAACAAAGTAAAGTTCTTTTCAAAAGAACTACGTTTTGTCTGATCTCGATTAGCGAGTACGTAGGCACCTATGGAGAGATAATAAAAAATGAAAATTTTTTTTTGGTTTGATATTTTGAATAATTCTTTTCGTAAATATTGCAAGTCTTCAAAAAAATGAAAAATGTTTGTTGATATTCATACCCTAAGGAAAAAAAAAATAAAGAAAACATAAAAAATGAATAATGTGACTTATGAATATTGTTTCATAATATATTATTTGAATTTTAGAGCATACAAAGGATAGATTATAAAGTTAAAATTTCAAAAGTGGTAACCATTTGGTTTTAATAGGTTAGCCCCGAATCCATGATATCTGGCTTTTCAAAGTTTGATTTTTTAAATCAAATTTTTTTTCGCAGACTAGTAACTAAGTTAGGATCAACCGACTCATTGACCCTAACTTTCATTTTTCCTTGATTTAAATCAAGTGGCGACTCTAAATGATTTCCAAGATTAAAATTTCTTTTAACCCTTAGTCGAGGATTTATATTAAATGGGTGAGGGTTTAATGTGAATCGGGTTAGAAGAAATTAACCAGATTATTGAAAAATCCAGGCTCAACACCTCTAAATCAAAGCTATGTTACCTTAATACTAATATAATCAATGGTTCAAGTGTAAACCCCAAAGTTTTGTGATCGGTTTAGCTTAAACCCTAATTGAAAAGTCAACCAAAAACCTTAAAGTCAACAAAACCCTAGTTATACGAAATGATTTAAGTCCGGCAATTCCGTATAAGCACCCTGAGAAAGTAAGTAAGAGATTAGTATGTAGAATAGTTCGTAATTATATAAGAAATTTTAAAAAGATCATATTAGTAAAACCGCAAATCGTTTTAAACCCGAACAGATACAGTTCTTGAAAAACGTGTCATGGGGCTCGGAATAAAAGCGATATTTCGAATATACCATTAGGCTAGTAAAAATATAAGGTTTTCAAAAAATCAGTTTTATAATTTTTCGATAAGTAAAAATATCAAATATCACAATTATACGCATATTTTCTTACTACCGGCACTTTATTAGTCATATCTACTTTACATTACACTATTCATTACTATTCTACACTATTCTTTTATCTCTACTTTTTCTAATATCTATTCTTACACCTATACACCTATTACCTTTACTTTTTACCTTTCTCATAACTTTATTTCACATCTACCTTACTTATTATTACATTTAATCAATAAAAATACAAAATAAAATATCTCTCTCCCTCTCTCTTAATGTGGCTGCTACCCCCACCACCAACCCCCCCGCGCCCTTCATCTCTCTCTCAATTTTCTTTTAATTTTTCTTTATTTAAATCACACAAAAATTCACTTCTCATTTCCTATAAATACCCCCCTCCTCTTTCACTTTTACACAATTACTACCCACAAATTTACTATCAAAACTCTCCAAAAATTTCCTTAACACTCTATCAAAACTCTCTCAAATTCTCTCAAAAATAATCTCAAACCACCTTCTACATACACAAAACCCATTCCCACATAATACTTCAAAAACTCTCTTTAGGTAAACTTTTCTTTACAAGTTCTTCCTCCCATGTCATGTAACTTTACATGACTATAGTGTGAGTTTCCAATAACTAAATGTTATGGAAGCTACACTATGTTTATGTATTGTTCTTGTTCATGAATATCTATTTATTTATTTATGTTGTTACTTTACTTTGTTCATATTATTATTGTTATTTCTAACTAAGCATTATTATGTATCTATATATACACATATATATATATATATATTCTTTAGAGCATATAAGCTCACTTGCAATTTATTTATTTTTCATACAAAGTAATTTATTACTTCTTCCATTGCAATTTATTTATTTCTTGTTGTTTTGAGACTAGTCTCTAGTCTTAGACTTGTCTTCATCAAGTCAAAACAATTTTCTTTCTTTTTTTTATTTCTTTCTTTTGGGACAAGTCTACTTCTTAGTCCCGGGATCCCGGGAGCCTTGAAGAAGCTAAGACTCCCAATACTTGATTTTATTTATTATTTATGTTATTTTTGCTTGTTATTATTTCTCATAATTATGCTCATTAAGATTGTTGTCCAAATCTTTAAAGCTCAAATTATACTTTGACAAAAAAGAGATTTTATCACCTAAAAATGGTTTTATATGAAACATAAATTCTATGGTTTAACAAAAGTAAAGTTATTATTTTTCAAGTTTTAAGAAGAACTCACTACAATTTTAAAAAATTACTTTTGTTTTGAAAAAGCATTTTAAATCATTTTTATATTACTTTGTTTTCTTAAAAGAAGATGACTTTAGTACTAAAATATTTTCATAAAAACATAATATAAGGAAACCCCCTAAAACGAAAATGAGAGTTTTCAAAACCAAGATTTTTCAAATAGATAGTCAAAGAAAACAAATAAAAGTAGAACTAATGTTGAGAATTTAGAAAAGAAGAAATTTATTTTATCGAAAAGTCATTTAGGAAAAATAGTAAGATGAGCATAAAAGTAATTCTTTGAAAACAAAAGAATCAAAATATTCATTTCAAGGATTTACAAAATGGAATCTTTATAAACTATAGTTTTCTATACTCTTGATTTATATTGTTTTACTCAAGAAATTTGGTTGGACAACAAACACTTGAGCATGGAGGAAATATGAGCTATATATCTATGAAAAAGGAAATTTTCAACTATATAGATAACTAAGTATTTATTAAAGCAATTTTTGAATGATCTAATGTTTGAAACAAATTGCTTTTGGGATGGGAAAATTCGTGTTGAATCTGATCACCACTGTTTTGGAGCCTAAATGATCTAGTCTGATGAAAATAGTTTTAGAAATGGATAGATCTTTTCGAGTAGGTAGAAATTGGTATATTATATGTACAATTCCGGGTTAAAATGACCAAGTTATGATCATTTTAAATTAGAATCATCCTTAAGGATACAACCGGGGTGGGTTTGGAACGGGTCTTTTGAAACCCGAATCCGACCCCAGTCTTAATGAGTGTACCAGAACCCGAGAAAAACTCTATTGGGTTTTTTTTTATCATTCCCAAAACCCAACCTGCTAGGGTTTTAAGGAACCATAACCTGACCCGACTCTAAGATTTTCAATTTTTTTTTCTTAAAAAAAGGCAAAAGAAAGAATTTTGTTTTAAGTTATTAATGATACAAACACTTATATTGAAAGAATGGATTTTAGACAATAATATCATATAAAATGATGCAAACACTTTATTTCCACTTACTTTCACATACATAGAATATAAATGGGATCATTGCTTTAATAACTTAATATTTTTAATTTTTTAATATTTTGAATTTATGTCGGGTCAGGTTTTCCCAACGGGTTACATAATAAACCCAAAACCGAGCCCGATAACTTATCAGGTTTTTTTTTTTTTTAATCCCCAAACCCGCCCCAAAACTCTATGGGGTTTTTAGCGGGTTGGGCAGTCGGGTACCCTATAACGACCCGCCCCGCTTGTATCCCTAATCATCCTTTATACGAACTTTGACATTCTTATGATATTGTTTTGTCAAAATTCAAGAAAGTCATCAATAAATACTCATTTTGGGTATTTTCCTTGACTAGGTGATTCCGAGGAAGAATACCGATATACCGAGGATTATTTCAAATAAGTGGATTGTGTGAACGACTCATCCGTTTAGAGAAGTGTTGACATGGCATCATGAGTTTATTTCCTTAAAGTGCTTTACTTGATTGTGCTTGTAGTTTAGTCCTATTAGAATAAAGAAAAGATAAATTGATATATATGCAAAAAAATTGTTGAGAAGATCCTAAGAATATCGATGCCGGAATTGATTAAATGTTTGTTTTAGCATTTGATATGTATGAAATTCTATGATCACCTGAAAATTGATAATAATGATACTATGATATCATAAATAAATTGATTCATGCATACTATGAAGTGAGTCACATTGCATTGGGTTATTATCCTTGGGTGAGAAGGATGGTAGTTCGGTCGAAAGCAACACTTGGCGGTTATGATCAAAAGCGATTGCTTGGCGATAGGGAATCAAATGCTTGGTGGAAAGTCCGGAAGCATGGCTCAACTCGAGTAGACTTAATATGCTTAGCGGTATTGATCAAAAGCATAATTTAATAAAAACTACTCGTTTTGAGGTTACGTATCACCAAACCCAGAATGAAGGACGTAAATCCATTCAACATATAGTTCTTGAAAAATTATATGCCTTGTTTGCCCACTTGTATGTTGTATTTCATTTGTCTACTTAAATAACTTGTTTGAATTTTATTTACAAGAAGTTTATTTATGAAAATAATTCTCACTAAGCCTATTAGCTTATACCCCTATAGATATCTTTTGCAGTTCACCTATTTGTGGTTGAGACCACGTGGACCCTGCAGCCAGGTATTTTCCTTTTTGGTTTAGGAATTTTTAAATGAAGTTTAGTGTTGGATAAGATGTAGACTTCATAGAATATTCTTGTAATAGATTATAGTTATTTGTGGCTAGGGAATGCCCCTAAGATCCGTAAGACTATTGTTATGAACAAATGAATATTATGAATCCTCTTTTCTTAATTTGTTATTTTATCTTCTTAAACTTCATAATTCCATGTATGGTTCTCTGAATTTGTGAGAGCATACCTTAATATCGAAGCTTCTAGGAATGATTAAGGTTGTCATACTTAAGCTTTAATATTAAGTGTGGCGGACAGTTACGTTTAGGGTACCGCTTGGGGTGTGACATCAAGCCAAAGACTATTAAGGTTCAAATTGTGGAAATTGCAATAACGGTAGAATTGGTAGTGATGTCCATTTTGATTTCATGAGAAGCTTTAGGACAGAATTTGATGATTTTATATGCTGAAGGTGTCATTTCTGCGATTGAAATTGGATTAAGAACATTTGGAGAGCTCAAATATCCTTCTGTTCCATATAGAATGAGTCGAACATAGCTTGATGTTGTAAGAGAGGGGGAATCATTGTAATCTGGATTTAAAGCTTGATATTCCATGGATGAACAGTAGATGAAACATTTGGAATTACAAAATCACAAACATGTGTAGCCAAGATTCTCTAATGAGAAAAAGAGCTTATGAATCATATAAAAAAATGCAGCTAATGGAAAAAAAATTAGAGAGAAAGAAGAAAGTAATAAGGATTGAGAAGGTGTTTGAACCTTTTGGATGAATGCAGATGGGGGTTTCATTTCGTCCGATGATAATTGAACAGTAAATATCTTGGTTGCATTGTGAATAGTGTTTTATTATTATTTTTTTCCTTCTCAAGAAGATAAGAATTCAAAAAGGAAAAAAAAAAAGAGAGAGATTTCGTAATATGGTATCTGGATAGTTGGAGATGGTGTAGATTTAGCCAGTGAAGATTTGTCATTAATTGTGGGTGATTAATGACAATAAAAAGAAACGTTATAAATGATACAAAAAGTCTACGGGACTAAAATTAGAAGGTTGATTGAAATAAAGTGGAGATTTATCATTGATTGTGGGTAATTATTGACAATTTAAAAAAAAAAAGTCATAGAAGAAATGGAAAGTCTACAAGACTAAAATTACAAGATTACCCTTGGTCCATGACGCAAGGGACTCGCCCCTACACCCGCACGCTACCTAAACGTAACCCACCATAATTTATTTTTTCCTTTGCAAGGGGGTAGTATGTTGTCGTGATGCCGCTCGCCCTAAAGCTTTGCATCACTTATGCGACAACATTTGCTCCATTTTTCACTATATTTTTTAGCATAGTTTAATGCTTTTATTCAATTTTTAAGCAATATATATATATATATATATATATATATAAAGAGGAGACAAGATGACCATCACAAGATGCGACATGGAATAATGGAAGGAAATGAATCTATCAACAGTGGTTTAGAAAAATGTTTAAGCTCGTTTTTGATATATTTAAGCTTTACTTTGCACATATGTGTATGTTGCGTATTTTTGCGGAGATTGTGATGTTTTAATAGGAACAAATAAAGTGCCACAGCCTTGGTCGTGGCTTAAACTTAAGGACAAATCAAGGACTTAACAAGTTTGAACAAAGGTGTGACAAGTGTAAAACCAAGGCACGACAAATGAAACAAAACAAGTTGAGAAGGCTTGGTCGTGACTCCCATCACGAGCTCGAAATGTCAAGTGGTTAGGGCATGACAAGCTCAATACATGCACTCAACAAGTTTAAATCTCAAGCCCAATGTGATAAAGATGATTCCAGACTTGGTTGATGGCTAAATCTGAGGCACGATAAGTTAAGGCGCGACATGATTCAAGGTGTGACAAGTTTGAATAAGAGGCTCAAGATCAAAGACTTGGTCGATGGGTAAATTTGAGGCACGACGGTTTAGGGCACGACAAGATTTAGGCTCGACGATTTAAAAAATAGCTGTTACTGACTTTCGAATTCAATTGTTGAAGTTTCTTTTGGGGAGAATAGTTATGTTTTTAAACCATATATATATAAAGAGAGTGAGTGAGTAAGTGAGTGTGTGTGTGTGTTTTGTGGTGATTTTTAGTGATGACTGCGAGTCAAAAAAGATAATAGAGCTTAACTTGCAAATATATTATGTAAAAATACACTTTGTTCATGTGTGTTTTCATTGAGTAAATAGTGCTGTCCGTGAGGTTAGTGAGTAGATATTATAAGGAACTATTCATGTGTTATATTTGAGTATTGTAGTGAAGTCCTTATGTGTTGAGGCACCTGTGTGAATTCTTACGTGTGTGTAAGCAATTGAGTATAGTCTTCGTGTCGAGATAAGTGTAAATTCCTCTATTGTTAGGCATTTCTTGTGAAGTCCTTGTGTCGAGGCAATTTATTTTATGATGAATAAAATATGTGAAGTTCTCATTGAGTGAGGCAAATTGTGGGCTGTGGAGACTAGGAGGTGAGCCTAACTCTAAATTAAATCTGGTGTAAATCTTCTCATTCATTTATTTCTTTATTATTACTACTTAATTGTGTGCAAAATTGGTTAAAGAGATAATCGTTGGTTAAGTGTGCTTAAAATCGTTTTAAAAACCCAACTTGTAGCTTCTACTTCTACAATTATGTGCATTTAAACAAGCCTAGCTAAGCTATAATTTCTAAAAATTGGTATCAGAGCAGGTCTCTAAGGTTAATGCTTAATCGCATCTTAGAGAAAAGTTCTATGGATTTTTAAAAAATGTTAGGCTTGCATGTTTTCGTATGCTTAAAAATGAGTTGTTTATTAAGTGTAATTTAAGTCTTTTACTTAAGCATCACATCTTTACAAATGAGCTTTTACCTAGAATACTTAACTGCGGGAGTTGAGTTGCATTTAATAAGTTGTTTATTACATGTAGCTTGGGAACCTTTATTTGAGCATTATATCTTTTACAAGTGAGCTTTTACCTAAATGCTTAATTGAGGGAGGAGTATTAAGTTGAGGAGGAGTAATGTTGTGCAATAATTGTTCTCATAAAAAAGAGGGAGATTGTAAACCATGGATGGTTACAATTTTATTTTGATGAGAAAATGTATTGCACAAATGCTCCATAACTTAGTTAAGCTACATTTAATAAGCAAACTTGTTTTTGATACGTGTAAGCTTTAATATACACATATTTGCATGTCGCATGTTTTTGTGGAGATTGTGCAGCTTTTAGTAGGAACAAATAAAGTGCCAAAGCCATGGTCGCGGCCTAAACTCGAGGGGCAAATCAAGGACTTGACAAGTTTGAACCAAGGCGTGAAAAGTGTAAAACCAAGGTGTGACGAATGGAACAAAACAAATTGAACAAGCTTGGTCGCATGTCACGTTGAGGGCTTCACCTATCAAGTGGTAAGGGTGTGATAAGCTAAAAACATGCACTCGACAAGCTCAAGTCGCAGGCTCGATAAAATAAAGATTCTAAACTTGGTCGAAGGCTAAATCTAAGGCATGACAAGTTAAGGCACAACATGCTTCAGGCCACGACAAGTTTGAATATGAGGCTCAAGAGCAAAGACTTGGTCGGGGGATAAATTTGAGGTACCACAATTTAGGGTATGATGATTCAAAAATAGCCATCATAGAGTTTCAAATTCAACCATTAGAATTTCTTTTGGGGAGAATGGCTATGTTTTTAAACCTGATATATATAGTGTTTCGGGGTGATTTTTAGTGATGACTTTGAGTAGAAAAAGAGAGTATAGCCTAACTTGTAAATATATTATGTAAAAATACACTCTGTTCGTGTGTGTATTCGTTGAGTGAATAGTGTCATTCGTGATATTAGTGAGCTGATATTATAAGACACTATTTATGTGTTTTATTTGAGTATTTTAGTAAAGTTCTCATGTGTTGAGATACTTGTGTGAAGTCTTACGTGTGTGTAGATAATTGAGTGAAGTCTTTGTGTCAAGGCAAGTGTGGAGTCCTCTGTTGTAAGGCATTTGTTGTGAAGTCCCTATGTTGAGGCAATTTGTTTTGTGATGAATGAAATGTGTGAAGTCCTCCTTGAGTGAAGCAAATTGTGGACTGTGGAGACTAGGAGATAGGTCGAACTCTATGTTAAATCTGGTATAAATCTTCTTTTTCCCTTATCTCTTTATTATTACTGCTTTAATTGTGCACAAAATTGGTTAAAGAGATAATAGTTAGTTAAGTGTGCTTAAATTCATTTTAAAAACTCACCTTATAACTTTTGCTTCCGCAATTATGTGCGTTTAAAATAGCTTAGATGAGAATATTTTCTAACAGGTTAGTCTTTGGTTAAATAGATCTTAATGGATATCCTTTACTTATAACTAAATATGCCATTGATATATTCTTCTCTTGAAATAAGGAAAACATCTCCTTAGTTTTAGGGATTTGAATTTGAATGTTGAAGTTCATTTATACCTATCCTTAACCTTTAATATGCTAATTGCAACTGCTACAAAATCTTAAAAACTCAGGATGATAAACATGGATAGCACCATATCTTGGATAAATTTAATAATATTTGAATTTAAAAATCCAATAGGCACAAAATATTTTGGTAATGAGATATGCCTCAATCATCCTTATCCAGAGCTCCTTAATCGTGTTGGGATTATCAAAATTTCACCTTGAGTTCTTGCAAAAGTAAACTGCAATATCTTATCTTGAACCTTGACTAAAGATATAAGATAAACATATCTCAACTTTCATAAAAAATTTGTCTTGAAGATAATATGTCCAATAAATCCAAGTTAAGTTTATCCCCATGGATTTTAAATCCTCCTTGAGTGGAAAGCATTATATGCATTACTCAAATACATCTAACAAGTGAACTTGGGTATTTATCAATAATAAAATTGTTCTTGATATAATGGAAGTTCATGAAAATATTCTTGGGTAAATTACATCGGAAGGTCACAACGCTTGGAGGTAAATTTATTTGAGATCGCTAGTGATTCATTTAAGGTTACAATGTTTAGAGAAGTGAGTCAATTGAGGTTATCCTTAAATATTATGACCTTCCAGTATTATTTACCCAAATATTCTTGTGAAACATTCTTCTCAGCTTAAAGATTCTGATGGTCGTTCTAACATGCATTTTAACACAACCTCTCACAGTAGTTCTAGCATTGCTTCTAACAATCATTCTAACAACGCTTCTAACTATTGTTGCACACTTAATAAAATAGTTAGACAATAACATTTTTTATATCATCAAAACTTAATTAAGAGAACTTAATAGTACCAAATTTAGCAATTTAAAAGTTAATGCAATAATTGAATAGTTTCGAAAAGTTTGGGTTGTATTCATACCATTATCCCATAAAAATATGTGCTAGATAAATATAAGGCTTTGAGAGGGGATAATATTGATAAAGCACTAACATTAGGTTATTTCTTACGTAAAGAAATTTTCCAAAATCAAGAATGCATATGGCAAAAATAATGCTAGTTTTTGGTTTGATTAGGAGGTCGAATTGGTCTCATTTCAAAAAATTATACTTAGTGCTATTTCAAAGGCAACAACTAAACTTTCTATGAAAGAGTTTTAGATTAACGAAACATTATGGGATGAAGAACAAATTGATTCTCTAATCTCTCAAGTATCGACCAACATATATGGACCAGTTAGCTTAACAAAAAATAGAAATGATATCTATGATATGGGTAATGAAACTAAAATAAACCACCTTTAAAAAGTGCGTATGAGATGCTACTACCTGAAATAATTGAAAGCATTATACATTAGAATTGGTTATGTAAATCTTGCTTTGTACCAGAAATAAAATTATTTTTCAGAGAACTTTAACAAATTCCCTCCCTACTATTATAAACCTAAAAAAGGAGTCATGGCCATAATGGCGAACGTGTCCTATATATATATATATATGTGGGGATAAAAATAAAAAATATATAACATGCATTAAGATATTGTCATGCTATCTAATGTATAAATGAGAATAAAAAGATCGATTTTAACTTATGGATTATTGCAAATTATAAAATCTTGCATGGGATTGGACTAAGGTTCGTCCACCAAATGGTTTTACTTTTAAAGTGATGTTGTGGATGGTCTAGCTTGCAAGTAACAAATTAATTCACAATTACGATGGTTTTGTTGAAAATAAAAATAAAATTATTTTTCTAAAAGGACACCAATACTGGACACATTTTAGCAAAACAAGAGAGTTATATCCTATTGAAAGAATAAATTTACAATGGAGTCCATTTAAGTTTTTATGGGTCAAGTTGAATATGGATGCTTCTTTTGAACAACATAATAAATTATTTTTGTTGGGGGAGTGTGATAGATGAGTATGGAAACCACGTTACTTGCTTCACAAAAAAAAAAAAAAAAAAGGGACATAATGGCATTGTTGTAGCTAAGCTTTATGCAGTAGCTTTGGCTTAAAAATTATGTGTGGAGAAAAATTTTATGAAAGTCGAGATTAATTTTGATTCAATGGTATGTGTATTTTTTTCAAATTTGCAGATGTTAAGCTCAAATACTTCAATGTCTTCAATATGTGTAGGAAAAAAGATCTCATTATTGCAACATTTCATAATAGAATATTGGTATAGGGAGATGAAGAGGGTGGTTTATGCGTTGGCGAATTTTGCACAAAGAATGGACAAAGAGAAGGCTATTTTTTATCCACCTCCACTAATTGATATACACTTACTCTTTCCTTCCTACTTTGACCTATCATAACTATTACGATACAATGAAATTAAACAAAGCGTTCTACATATAAAGCTTCTAAAGATACCTTCATCTTTGTTGTGATTTTAACGATTTAGAACTTTAGCTACTGAGGAATTATCCACTTTAATGAACCGCCGTAAGGATTTATATTTTGGTGCCAGATGCTTCCCAAGAGGCTCACCCATTCTAACGAGCTCCATGCATTATATTAAAAGGTACCTCGATGATTAGATTTCTACCACCCTATATTTGAGAGATATCACAATCTCCACCCACTCATAGAACTAACATCTTTGTTAGTTTCATCACTCAGGTCTAAAACCACACCACCCAAGGAGGTATTGTCCGCTTTGACAAAATGTGACACAATTTTGTCCTCAATACTGATTGCTTCCAAGGAGATTACCCATTCCTGAAGGTACTATCTACTAAGCACGCTTAACTTTTGAATTCTTATAAATCTAACCCATTACATTAAAAGACACATTGATGATTAAATTTATCCCACCTTATATTTAAAGGATATCACATTTTCCCCCACTTACAAAAATGATGTCCTCATTAGTTTTGTCACTCAGGTCTAGAATCACATTAGATAAGGAGGACTTTAAAGGTTCTCCATATAGGCTTATGAGATGCCTCCACTTTGAGGCACTTTGACTTAATTAGTACTTAGCTCCCCCACTTTCGGTTGTAATGACCCAAAACTTTGCCTGTTAATATATTGTCTACTTTAGTGAAATGTCATATGGTATTGTCTTTGGTGTTAGCTGTTTCCAGGAGGTCACCATGTTGGAAGTGTCTTCCACTGACCACGCTTAATTTTGAATTTTTGATAAATTTTAAACCATTATATCAAAAGACGTCTCGATGACTAGATTAGTTCTACCGCCTTATATTTGAAGGATATCACAATCCTGATCTGGTTAATTTCATTGGGTGTTTAAGCACATGAAAATTGTTATAGGGTGTTCTTTTATTTTTTTTAAGCGGTTGTACTTGGGGAGCATTATTATATATCCTCTATAGCACATATAACATGTGATAAATGAAAAGCGAAAAAGAATGTATTGTCACAAAAATTGATTGCTACATTGCATAAACCAGAGGCTCAGTACCCAAAAGTAGGAATACAATCGAGTGGGTTGTTAAAAATCTTATAGGGTTTAGTATTGAGTTATGAGTCGTATGTATAACCCGGTAGGTAATCCAATCTGTTATAATTTAAAAAAAAAAATTATTTTTCATCAAGTTCTAGTTGCACACACTAACAATGATACACATCATATAGATATTTTTATTAATATCTTTCTTTCCCTCTCCATGGCTGATGCAACGGATGAACGGACGTTGGCAACAGTGACACCCGCCATCAACCTCTGCTGCAACTAGTCCCTTTGCTGTTTGTTTTCACTACCGGTATTTTCTTTTTCTTTTTCCTCTAGACTTTTGATTCCTTCCCTGACTTGTGATCTATTTGCTCCAAGTCCAATAATGATACTTAGGATATTCCAAAACATATTATTTCAAATGCAATCATATATACTTCTATATATATATATATATATATATATTTAAATGGTTGTAAATAAAGTTAATGCAACGGTCGAGTCCGAATTCTAATCAGTATCTCTATCTCATTGGTGATTCATTTTTATAAATAACAAAAACAGTAAGGAAAATGGAGTTGAGGGGAAAAAAAAAAAAAAAAGGAAGTTAATTTATTAGGTAGGTGAAGTAGAAAAAAATTCTATTATTTTCTTTCATCTTCTCGAATTCCTTATGAAATTTGGGTATATGGGGGAAAATAATTTCTAATCAAAATTCTTCCCATCACTTTTTTCCCGCTTCGATACAAGGTAATAATACATGATGTATTTGTTGATTTTGCTTAGTTATTCAATGAAGTTGATGTTTAGAAGACTTCATATGAATTATACTTATGTTTTTCAAGGAAAAAAGGACAGTAGAAGTGACATTATGGTTGAAATATTTCTAAGGAAAAAAATACGTTTAGAGATTTCCTTGCTTCATGAAAAAGAGAATGTCAGCAAGAAATACAACAAGAATTGAAGATGATTTCATTGACTATAGCAATGTTTTTCACGGCACGAATCATATGAATTTACTGTAATTTCAATTTATTGTCAGCGTCAGGACGTGTGAGTAATTGGGTTCCCTAATATCCTGTAGGGTCAGATTTTGAGATTAATGAAAAATCCCTATAAGGTTTTTCTTAAATTCTAAGACATCCTATATTTAATCTGGTCGGATTCGGATTCTGCATAATCTGTTCCGGACTCACTCCAATTGCATCTTTACCTTGAAGCCATCATTCATTATCTTCGTTACATTGTACTGCCATTGTGATTTTCATTAAATCCATTTACACTATCTTCTCGCAACCTAACATTACTGATTTTTATTGTAAGAATCTACTACTTTCAACCATTTCAGCTATTTCCACTATTATTAAATAAATTAAAGAGCAACAAATTATGCACAAATACGTTGTATTCCACTTATACGATTTCTACCACGTTAAAGTCAGCATGAGGGAAAGTGGATGGGAGAGAGACTTTTCTTAATCTATTTCTTTAAGATGTTCTAACCTATAATGAACGATTGGGATTATACAAAAAAAAAAAAAAAAAAAAGAAAGAAAGAAGAAAATATTGTAATGATGTTATCCGATATTTTAAAAATCAAGAAAAACTTTAATTACTGATTTATAAATTGAGAAAAGTTGGAAGGAGGTTGGAGGCGGGCTCGAATCTTTATCTGATTCATTGATAAAATCTCATAGACTAGAGAGGATAAAAGCACTTCATTGGTTAATAGGGCCAAAATCTTGTTTTGGTTTCGCTTCTCCACCGAGAAAAAAAAAAAGGACCAATCTTATTAAAAAGAAAGAAAAATAAAACCTAGGGAGGGGGAAGATGTGAGCTTCGAAAAATTTCTGATTTCCGATTCACTAAATTGTCTTGATAATTAACTATTATTTTGATTATTTTATTTTATTTATCAAATTGATTATAAATTTCTTAATAAATTGATTTTTCTTTATTAAACTATGAATGTACTCTAAATAGTACTAATTAAAGATTTTATTTATAAATTCTTTGTCCGAAAGTTGTCTGAGTATTTGATCTTATACGATAAAAATATTATTCGATTTACTATTATAATTTTGAACCGTGCTATTTTGTTTAATTTGGATATTTCTTGTTTTTGATTAAATTTTTCCGAGATAATTAGTCAACAAATAATTTAGCAAGATCCATGGTGCGATCAATTTATATATATATATATATAAGATTAATTTCGGAAGGATATGTCTGACATTGTTTTTCTTCTTCTTGTTTTGTTGACTTTAAGCCTTTTTGGGAGATGTATATATATATATACATATCAAAGCTGCGTTCTCCTCTTCTTCTTCTTTTTTTTTTTTCGTTTTGGTTGCTCTGTTTTCTTTTCTTTCTTTGTTTCGATTTCTTTTCCTTTTTCTTTCCTTCGCTCTTCTTTCTTCTTTCTTTTGGCAGCAACGGTCCAAAGATCTAAAGGAGTAAGTTCTTCTTTCTTTTTCTTTCTTTTGCTGATCTTCATCATCTTCTTCTTCTTCTTCGTTGCACCACCACAGCACCACCACCCACGACGCACGCTCCACACCACCACAGCACCACAGCGCATACGCTCCACCACACAGCACCACCTCAGCTCACCGCACACAGCCACACACACACACATCACCGCGCACGAAGAGAGCAGGGTGCTCTGTCTCCACCGAGCACACACGTGCACGCGGAAGGCCTGTGGGCGCTCGGAGCAGCGCTCAAGGAGCGCATATGATGCGCTCCAGCAGCGCTAGTGAGCGCTCAAGCTAGCGCTCATGCGAGCGCACAAGGAGCGCTCAGCGAGCGCTCATGGAGCGCTCGAGCCAGCGCTCAAGGCGAGCGCTCCGGAGCAGCCGGTGCTGCTCTTCCTCCACGCAGCAAGCGCTGCTCCTCCTTCACGCAGCAGCCACGCTGCTTCTCCTGTGCGTTGGATATATATATATATATGTATATGTTATATATATATAGTTAGTATATGTATATATGTATATGTATAGGCACTTATATGTTATGTATTTATATATATTTATACATATATATACTATATGATATATTATAATTCTTGCTTATATATATTTATGTTTCCTATATATGTATAAGAGTTAAATTGTTAATATAATATAAGTATGTTGATTTATTTATTTTATAATATGCTATTATATACATAGACGTAAATATGGTACATATTATTATGATTATTATTATTATTATTATTATTCATGTCTATTAAATTATTTCCTTCAACTTTTCAATGCGTACTTATATATATATATATCTATATGTTTAGTTACTTATGTTACTTGATTAAAATTTTCTTTATCATTAATAATAATAAATTTATTACTATTAATTATTATTATTATTTTGTTTATATTTCAAAATAACTCTGAAATAGTATTAAATCACCTTTGTACGTAAAAGTCTAAGTTAAATCGAATTAAATTAATCACATAAGGTTTTAGTGTTAGATTACAGAAATATAGAAAGTCTGTAGCATAGAAATATATATTAGATGTTTTAGTCAATTCTTATAGTATATTTCTATCTTTAATTATATTCAGGTGATTCTGACTCTGAGCTTGACCTGCCTGTTGACTATTACGACTGACTAGAAATATGAACAGGTGAGTATATTCCTATGATCTCTATACTTGATTGTGGTTGTAGAATAAAATTAATCAAGTAACAAAATATTAAGGGGTTGGGAAATGAACTGTAGCTGTTGTTACTTGAATTGGTTGATAAAATATTGTAATTATATTCTAAACCCATTGGTTGCTATAGAATAGAAATGAAAGTGTATGATAATTGATTGCACACCAAATAAATGGATATAAAACAATATGGCATAATAATTGAATACATTCATGCATGGCATTTATGCACGTAGAAGGCCATCACCACTACACCTTGACCCGGATGGGCCACACTGTCCCGTGAGGACGGTAAACATGGAGGACCGAAGTGGTATATACCTAGTGTGTACCATAGGCCTTGTTTTAAGAGATAGGGAACTAATCGTCCTGGGGAGACGGCCCTTCTCTTAGAATCGCGTCGGGTCATTGTTTTGGATTTATTACTTCAATGGGATGTTGTTATATGTATATTATTTTGATATATAAAAGTTTCTTGAGAAATTTGATTCCCGAAGTATATTAATCTGGGTGCTGATGAGTGGATGTACCCCAACCCCGGATTCGGAGGGCGCAAATCCGAATATGTATATGGTTACCGGTCAGCTATATATATTTGTCCACTTGATTGTTTGCATTACATATGTTTGAATTAATAACTTGCTTGAATGGTATAGAGTGAGGAGTATAACTCGATGAACCTGTGGATCGCTCACTCCCTTACAGTTTATTGTCACAGGACTATATTTGGTACCAGTCAGGACGAGGCTACCCTCAGGTTAGCTCCTTTATGGATTCAGGGTTTTGAGGGAAGGATACGAGGGCTGAAGAGAGTTCCTTCTTTTTTTTTCCTGGGAGGGGTTTCTAAAAAGTTTTTTTGAAACAGGATTGTAATATTTGTAGGATCAGTAATCCAACTGCTTTGCTATATACACTCCTAAAACTATTTTTCTTTTAATGTTATATTTCTGCAGTTGTTAGTAGTTAGTTTGAGACTATTAGTTGTACATTATGTGGCTAATCTGATACTATCAAGCCCATTGGTTATCTATTCAGGATACGCTTCTGCACAATATTTCTGGCTTTAAGAGACTTGTGATTTAATCTTAAGCCGGGTATTGTGTATGGCGGAACTGTCCTGTCTATGATACCCTCGGGGCGTGACAGTTTTGGATTGGTATCAGAGCGGTGTTTAAGCATTGGCGCTTAACCAGAGCTTAGAAGTAAGAAAACAAACCTTATTGAGAGATGAGTGGGGTACAACCAAGTGGGTAATATATAGTAATTATAGAATTATATTTTATAGATATATTTATGGCAAAGAAAGAACTAAGTTAGTTTTTCTTCTCTTTTTCATAAATTTTTGTAGAAATCCTATCTTCAAGTTCGGGATGAGTGGATCGCTTTTCGTCATCAACCTGAGGAGAGTCTGATTTCCTATCATCATCGACTTCGTGTTCTTTGTGAAGATCTTACTCTATACGGGAGGCCAAAGGATATAGATACAGTTATTACTTGGTGGCGAGCAGGATTTTGGGGAGATGAATGGCACGATAGGATGCTTAAGCTGTAGTTTCATACATCCGCTGGACGTCTGACTGATGTTGAGACTATGTATGTTCTTGAAGAGGTGGCACTTTTATTTGGACATGAGGGAGTGCCATTTGAGGATGTGATATTCTTAGTGGGCCCTGAGACACCACCCGACAGACCTGACTTTAGGACTTGGGTGCAGATGAGCCCAGAGTTGGCATATGCTAGAGATTGCTGTAGATATCACCAGGCTATGATGGCTGCCCATCATGCGGGAGTTTTTTCAGCATATGCACAGCGATGGATACCGACTACGAATCCACCACCAGAGGGACCTGATACAGGAGGATATTCCTTAGCAGCATCAGATGATCTTCCCACCTTATTAGCACTGGCAGGACAGATCGTACCGACGTGGGACTTTCCGTTACCACTGATACCTCCGCCTTTATGGGACCCCCTGCCTCAGTCTATTATGGACCCGGTATATCAACCGATATGGGAGCCTATTTCTCAGGTTGGTGTCCAGATAGAGGTTGAGACCCCTAATGCTGTTCAGCAGGCTTGGCAGTTTGCCGAGAGTGTCATGTCCCCTTTGGAGTTGTTGCCTATGACATTTCAGGAGCTTTCTATCGAGTTATTTTCTGCCGGAGATGATAGTTTCCCTTTTGTTCATGAGCCTTTTCCGCCACCACAGGATGTTGGGGACCTGGCTTTTGCAGGGGATGCAGCTGTTGTTGATGTTCAGCCTCCCATGTCTACAGATATTATAGCTGACCCTTCTTTACTTGATACTTCGGGTTTCTTTGCTCCAGACTCTCAGGACAGTTCTTCTAGCATCGCTTCTTCAGACAGTCCACCTCGGGCTTTGTCTCCAGTAGATGGAGAGTGATGATGAGCACAGCCCTTATAGTTAGTAGTAGATAGAAGGAATAGTCGGAAATGATTTCACTTTTGGTATGTATAGAAATCATCCATGATTATTCCTCATAGTTAGGGCTAGGTTGCTATTAAGGTTTTGATGTAATTTTGGGGGAATTCTTTTTGGGAATCTTATGTATCCAGGGTTGACGGTGTATTGACTAGATAATATCTCCCTGTAGTTTTCCTTTGATGTCTTTTGAGGATAGGAAAACATGTATTAAGATTCCATGTAAATAGTTATGTGATCTTATGTATATAAGAACCACTTGTAAGGTTGTCCTAAAGGAGGCAACTACCTTATCAGTGTATCTAACTTGACTAAAAGTTAATAGAAGTATAACTTTTGCTATTTTCCTTGTACGACTATTTATATAATGCTAATACTTTATTGAAATTTTGTTTAATTAATAAAACATATAGTTTATATTTATTAATTATACGAGAAATTTCTTTTTCATGTTTGATGTACAGACCATCTGGAAGAGGTCGTGGACGACCCCCACGTCGTACTCATGTTTTTCATAGAGTTCCTGAACCTCAAGCAGCTCCACCCGAACAAGATGTACCACCACCGCCTCCAAGGCAAGATAGATCTGATGAAGTTTTGGCTGCCATTGCTCGCTTGGCAGATATAGTTGGAACCTTAGCACAAGGAGGTCGGCAAGCCCCAGCTCCAGCAGCACCAATACCACACCCCGGTGATTCCAGTAGCCCCAGCGGCACCATACCACCTCCATGATTCCAGTAGATCCAGTTCCATTGCCTCACTACCACCAAGACCATATAGGAGCATGCTACCTGAATTTATTAAATGCAACAGTACTTTGACGGATCTACGGCCAGCCAGATGAGGCCGAAGACTGGTTAGCTCAAGTGGAGAGGTCTTTTGCTGCTTTTGAGGTACCGAAAATTTGAAGACTGAATATGGTACCTATATGCTCAAATTCCGTGCTCGTACTTGGTGGGAATCGAGAAGGGATTTGGTAAATCCAATAGCCTGGGAAATTTTTCGACAAGAATTCTTAAAAGAGTATTTTCCAACAAGTTTAAAAGTACAATACAGTGCTAATTTCTTGCACATTTCCCAGCAAGGACCCCATAGATCAATATGAAACTGAATTCAGCAAGTTATTAAACATGCCCTTGAGTCTTATGCAAGTGTTTCTCAGTGGGTTAGATGAAGACATGAGGTGTAGATTAGAAGAGTTTGGAGTTAATACCTATCAGGCTTTGGTGGAGAAAGCTCGGGTGTTAGAAAATGCTAGAAAAAGAAAAAGTAAGCAGAAGAAAAAAGGGTGAATGTGTTCGGAAGAAGACCATTTGAAGGGCCGAGATTCAAAAATAGATTTAAGAAACCCATGTTTCAAAGGCCCTACTCTGGCAAAAAGAACAGAAATAGTCAGGATGTCAAATGCTGGAAATGCAGTGGAGATCATAAGCCGAGGTCTTGCCCCCAATTGAGGAATAAATGTTATTTCTGTGGAGATGCTACGCATTTGATTAATGATTGTCCAAAGAAACCAGTTACTACTTGTTTCATTTGTAAACAAACTGGGCACTTCTCTAACACTTGCCCAAAAAGACAGATGAATGCAATCAAACCAGTAATTGGTACAGGAAATAACTCTGCTGAAAGAAGAATGGAGGACAAAATAATCGTTCTGGGGACGACTATTCAATCTTGAAACTACTTGGGATTGTGGATATGATGATGATCAAATATCAGAACTAACTGAAATGGACCATGAAGATGCTTATTCTTCCGGACTCATTGCAGGTATATATCTAAGCTAAACTCTTTTTCTTTTACTAAAGTAGGAATTTCAATATTCTTAAGATAAAGCCCTATTAGTAAATTAGACTTGTTAAGTTTTGGTTTAGGCTGATAATAGAAAACATTAATAGTTTTTGCTTTTAATAACTTGACATAATTCGTTAATTCAGGAAATATTTCCATAGCAAATCATATCGTCTATGCCTTATTTGATTCTGGTGCTACACACTCTTTCATCACTCCCAAGGCAGCAAAACGAACTGGGATGCCCATAACAATGACTCCAGAAAGTTTTAGTGTGAAGATTCCAACTGGTAGTATTGTGAATTCTAAGGAAGTGATTAAGGATTGTCCCCTTAAATTACAGGATCATGATACTACTACTGACTTGATAGTATTGGAAATAAATAAATATGAAGTAATTTTGGGAATGAATTGGATGACCAAAACAAAAGTTACAATTGATTGCCAGAGGAAAGAAATAAATTTCCAAGCTGCAAATGGATCCCGAGTTATCTTTGTTGGAGGAATGGTGATTCCTCAACAAAAGGAAATAAGTTCATTTGAACTTATGTTAAGTAATGGGCATCGTCAATGGGATTCGAACCTTCTGTATGCCTCTGAGGGAGAAAGGAAAGAAGATAAGCTCGGAAATTTTAGTAGTAAAGGAATTTCCTGATGTTTTTCCGGAAAAGTTACCAAGTTTACCACCAAAGCGGGAAATTGATTTTGGAATTGATTTGGTACCTGGTACCGAACCAATCTCAAAGGCACCATATAGAATGGCCCCACTTGAACTACGGGAATTAAAGAAACAATTGCAAGAATTATTGGAGCAAGGTTTTATCAGCCTAGTGTTTCTCCTTGGGGAGCCCCTGTTTTATTTGTGAGGAAAAAGGATAATTCACTGAGGTTGTGTATTGATTATAGAGAGTTGAATAAAGTAACAATAAAGAACAAGTATCCTTTGCCGCGTATTGATGATTTGTTTGATCAATTACAAGGGGCTACCGTTTTCTCCCGAATTGATTTGAGATCTGGTTATCATCAACTCAGAATTAAGCCTGAAGATGTGCCAAAGACAGCTTTTAGAACCAGATATGGGCACTACGAGTTTTTGGTTATGCCATTTGGCTTGACCAATGCCCCTGCTGCATTTATGGATTTAATGAATCGGATACAAATCACTATTGGATAAATGTGTCATTGTTTTCATCGATGACATTTTGGTCTATTCAACGACTGCTGAACAACACGCTGAGCATCTAAGATTGGCATTACAAATTTTGAGAGAACACAAGTTATGCCAAATTTTCCAAATGTGATTTTGGTTAAATGAAATTTCTTTTCTAGGGCATGTAATTTCAGGAAAAGGAGTATCTGTGGATCCTGCAAATATTAGCAATTGTTAGTTGGAAACAACCGAAAATGTTACAGAATAAGAAGCTTTTTGGGGTTAGCAGGTTACTACAGAAAAATTTGTGAAAGATTTTTCAAAAATTGCTCGACCCCTTACTCAATTGACTCAAAAGTATGAGAAGTTTGAATGGAATGGAAAGAGAGAGGAAAGTTTCCATTAAAGAAAAGATTGGTCTCAGCACCGATATTAACCTTGCCAAATAGTGAAATACCATTCACTGTTCACAGTGATGCATCAAAAAATGGGCTTGGCTGTGTTGATGCAAAATGGTAAAGTAATTGCTTATGCTTCAAGGCAATTGAGACCCTCTAAAAATTATCCTACTCACGACTTGGAGCTAGCAGCAGTTGTCTTTGCTCTAAAGTTATGGCGACATTTATATTATGGGCAAAGATGTGAGATTTATTCTGATCATAAAGTCTTAAATATTTATTCACTCAAAAGGAATTAATATGAGACAAAGAAGATGGCTGGAGTTAATCAAGGATTATGATCTTAGAATAAATTATTGTCCTGGAAAAGTAAATGCAGTGGCTGACGCTTTAAGTAGGAAAAATCATGCAGAAGTTGCCGCATTACTTACGTCTCAAAAAGAGATGATTCGAGAATTTGAACGCTTGAATATTGAGTTTGCTTGGCATGAATCAGAGGTTGAGTTGGCTAATATAATAATTGAGCCCACATTGATGGAAAAGATAAAAGAAGCTCAGCAGCATGATTCCACCTTGCTTTTGGTGAAACAAGAAACACAACAAGGAAGGTATACAGATTTCAAAATTGGAGAATGGATTGATACGCCTGAATAACAGATTATGTGTGCCTAATGACCAAGAACTTCGGAAGGAGATTATGAGTGAGGCTCATACGTCTGGGTATACAGTACATCCCGGAGGTACTAAAATGTACCAAGATCTGAAAAATCATTTTTGGTGGAATGGGATGAAACGTGATGTGGCAAATTTTGTACAAAAATGCGAAGTGTGCCAACAAGTGAAAGCTGAGCATCAACGGCCGGAGGGCTGTTAAAACCCTTACCTATTCCTGAATGGAAGTGGGATCAAATTACCATGGATTTTGTGAGCGGATTACCAAAAACACTATCCAAAAATGATGCAATATGGGTGATAGTGGATCGATTGACAAAATCATCACATTTCTTGCCAATTAATATGACATACTCCTTGGATAAGTTAGCAAAACTATATATCCGAGAAGTGGTGAGATTGCATGGAATTCCAGCAGGTATTGTATCAGACAGAGATCCTAGATTTGTATCCAAGTTTTGGATAAGTTTACAAAAAGGTTGGGTACTAAATTACGATTTAGTACCGCTTACATCCTCAAACAGATGGACAATCTGAAAGAACTATCCAAACATTGGAAGATATGCTTAGGGCATGTGTTATGGAATTCAAAGGAAATTGGGATGAACACTTGCCTTTAGTGGAATTTGCATACAACAACAGTTATCATTCCACTATTCAAATGCCCCCTTATGAAGCACTATATGGGAGAAAATGTCGATCACCATTATTCTGGGATGATGTGGAGAAACTTGTACTAGGACCTGATTTGATACAAGATGCTGCAGAGAAAGTGAGAATCATTAAACAAAGAATGAAGGAAGCTCAAGATAGACAAAAAAGTTGGGCAGATTTAAAACGACGAATCTTGGAATTCGACATTGGGGATCATGTGTACTTGAAAATAAGTCCTATTAAGAGTATACATCGGATTCGAGCAAAAGGAAAATTAAGCCCCGATATATTGGACCTTTTGAGATCCTGGAAAGGGTAGGAAACTTGGCTTATCGACTAGCCTTGCCACCAAACTTATCAGGTATACACAACGTGTTCCATGTATCTGTATTAAGAAGACACATTCCCGATCCGGATAAAGTTGTTGAATTGGAGCCAGTACAGTTGAAAGCAAATTTAACATACGAAGAACATCCAATTCTGATTTTGGATCACAAGGTTCAAAAATTGAGGAACAAAGAAATCAGATATGTGAAAGTTTTGTGGAAAAATCATAATCAAGAAGAAGCTACTTGGGAATCTGAGGAAGAAGTGAAACAAAAATACCCTCACTTACTTCAAAACTCAGGTAAATCTTTATGTTTTGAGGACAAAACTTCTCTTAAGGGGGTAGGATGTGAGCTTCGAAAAATTTCTGATTTCCGATTCACTAAATTGTCTTGATAATTAACTATTATTTTGATTATTTTATTTTATTTATCAAATTGAGTATAAACTTCTTAATAAATTGATTTTTCTTTATTAAACTATGAATACTCTAAATAGTATAATTAAAGATTTTATTTATAAATTCTTTGTCCGAAAGTTGTCTGAGTATTTGATCTTATACGATAAAAATATTATTCGATTTACTATTATAATTTTGAACCGTGCTATTTTGTTTAATTTGGATATTTCTTATTTTTGATTAAATTTTTCCGAGACAATTAGTCAACAAAAATTTAGCAAGATCCATGTTGCGATCAATTTATTATATATATATATATAAGATTAATTTCGGAAGGATATGTCTGACATTTTTTTTCTTCTTGTTGTTTTGTTGACTTTAAGCCTTTTTGGGAGATGTATATATATATATACATATCAAAGATGCGTTCTCCTCTCTCTTCTTTTTTTTTTTTTCGTTTTGGTTGCTCTGTTTTCTTTTCTTTCTTTGTTTCGATTTCTTTTCCTTTTTCTTTCCTTCGTTCTTCTTTCTTCTTTCTTTTGGCAGCAACAGTCCGAAGATCTAAAGGAGTAAGTTCTTCTTTCTTTTTCTTCCTTTTTGATCTTCATCTTCTTCTTCTTCTTCTTCGTTGCACCACCACAGCACCACCACCCACGGCGCACGCTCCACACCACCACAGCACCACCACAATACCACCACAGCACCACAGCGCACACGCTCCACCACACAGCACCACCTCAACTCACCGCACACAGCCACACACACACACATCACCGCGCACGAACAGAGCAGGGTGCTCTGTCTTCACCGAGCACACATGCGCACGCGGAAGGCCTGTGGGCGCTCGGAGCAGCGCTCAAGGAGCGCATATGATGCACTCCAGCAGCGCTAGCGAGCGTTCATGGAGCGCACAGCAAGCGCTCAGGAGCGCTTGAGCAAGCGCTCATGGAGTGCACAACGAGCGTTCAGGAGGGCTCGAGCAAGCGCTCGAGCCAGCGCTCAAGGCGAGCGCTCCGGAGCAGCCGGTGCTGCTCTTCCTCCACGCAGCAAGCGCTGCTCCTCCTTCACGCAGCAGCCCGCTGCTTCTCCTGTGCGTTGGATTATATATATATATATATATATGTATATGTTTATATATATAGTTAGTATATGTATATATGTATATGTATAGGCACTTATATGTTATATATTTATTATATTTATACATATATATACTATATGATATATTATAATTCTTGCTTATATATTTATGTTTCCTATATATGTATAAGAGTTAAATTGTTAATATAATATAAGTATGTTGATTTATTTATTTTATAATATGCTATTATATACATAGACGTAAATATGGTACATATTATTATGATATTATTATTATTATTATTCATGTCTATTAAATTATTTCCTTCAACTTTTCAATACGTGCTTATATATATATATATCTATATGTTTAGTTACTTATGTTACTTGATTAAAATTTTCTTTATCATTAATAATAATAAATTTTATTACTATTAATTATTATTATTATTTTGTTTATATTTCAAAATAACTCTGAAATAGTATTAAATCACCTTTGTACGTAAAAGTCTAAGTTAAATCGAATTAAATTAATCACATAAGGTTTTAGTGTTAGATTACAGAAATATAGAAAGTCTGTAGCATAGAAATATATATTAGATGTTTTGGTCAATTCTTATAGTATATTTCTATCTTTAATTATATTGAGGTGATTCTGACTCTAAGCTTGACCTGCCTGTTGACTATTACGATTGACAAGAAATATGAACAGGTGAGTATATTCCTATGATCTCTATACTTGATTGTGGTTGTAGAATAGAATTAATCAAGTAACAAAATATTAAGGGGTTGGGAAATGAACTGTGGCTGTTGTTACTTGAATTGGTTGATAAAATATTGTAATTATATTCTAAACCCATTGGTTGCTATAGAATAGAAATGAAAGTGTATGATAATTGATTGCACACCAAATAAATGGATATAAAACAATATGGCATAATAATTGAATACATTCATGCATGGCATTTATGCACGTAGAAGGCCATCACCACTACACCTTGACCCAGATGGGCCACACTGTCCCGTGAGGACGGTAAACATGGAGGACCGAAGTGGTATATACCTAGTGTGTACCATGGGCCTTGTTTTAAGAGATAGGGAACTAATCGTCCTGGGGAGACGGCCCTTCTCTTAGAATCGCGCCGGGTCATTGTTTTGGATTTATTAGTTCAATGGGATGTTGTTATATGTATATTATTTTGATATATAAAAGTTTCTTGAGAAATTTGATTCCCGAAGTATATTAATCTGGGTGCTGATGAGTGGATGTACCCCAACCCCGGATTCGGAGGGCGCAAATCCGAATATGTATATGGTTATCGGTTAGCTATATATATTTGTCCACTTGATTGTTTGCATTACATATGTTTGAATTAATAACTTGCTTGAATGGTATAGAGTGAGGAGTATAACTCGCTGAGCCTGTGGATCGCTCACTCCCTTACAGTTTATTGTCACAGGACTATATTTGGTACCAGTCAGGACGGGGCTACCCTCAGGTTAGCTCCTCTATAGATTCAGGGTTTTGAGGGAAGGATACGAGGGTTGAAGAGAGTTCCTTCTTTTTTTTCCTGGGAGGGGTTTCTAAAAAGTTTTTTTGAAACAGGATTGTAATATTTGTAGGATCAGTAATCCAACTGCTTTGCTATATACACTCCTAAAACTATTTTTCTTTTAATGTTATATTTCTGCAGTTGTTAGTAGTTAGTTTGAGACTATTAGTTGTACATTATGTGGCTAATCTGATATTATCAAGCCCATTGGTTATTTATTCAGGATACGCTTCTGCACAATATTTCTGGCTTTAAGAGACTTGTGATTTAATCTTAAGCCGGGTATTGTGTATGGCGGAACTGTCCCGTCTATGATACCCTCGGGGCGTGACAGAAGATATCCGTTTGCCTTTTTTTTTTTTTTTTCAATTATAACATAAGAGGAGATTCGAACTTGGCCATCTCACTTGAAAGTAGACATATGTACGGTTTAGTCCCAAATCAGGAATTGAACAGGAACCCCCACTGGTAATTGCAAAACCAGCAAAGGAACCACTGATTTCTAGTTTCTAAACAGTTTGTCGGTCTAGAACTGGTAGAATCAATGGTTTGAGCCGGATTTAAAAAAAAAAGAAAAGAAAATTAGAGCATTTTTTTATAAAAATAATATTAAGTATATAATTATTAAAGTTTAAACTATTTGATATGAATAGTAAAATTTATTACTTATTCACAATATTTAATGTGTTATCATCAACAATATAAATAAACATACTTAAAATCATATATAAATAGTTTACATAAAGTTCACATAACAGCAAAATTCATTTCTTTAATAATGTGATATTTTTTTACATTATAAGTTTGTTTTTACCCTCTAGAGTTTTTTGCAATTCCATATTATTAACTACAATTAGTATTAAATATATTTGTATATATAAATGCACATTCTAAACAAAATTTAAAAAAAAAATTCGTTAAATTATTTAACACTTTTATACCCAATAATTATTTTAAGTTTAAAAATTTATTTTATTAAAAACTAAAATTCATTCACTTATTTTTATCTAAAAAAATGGTAGTTTCGCGATTTTAAAACTGGAACGGAGAATCACCAATTCCATAGAACCAAACTAGAATTTTTGAGTTTAAAATTTGTTTTATTAAAAACTAAAATTCATTTATTTATTGTTATCTAAAAAAAATTATGGTTTCGAAGTTTTAAAATCGAAATAGGAAACCGCCGGTTCCATAAAACCGAACTAGAACCATGAGAGATGGTTTCAATTTCCGGTTCCACTTCGTTCAGTTTCGAAACCATGTTTATGTCTACTTGGATGATAAGTGTTAATATCATTAAGCTAGGGTATGAGTTTATTGACAAATTACCCTCACTCATTTAAGAAGATTCTCTCTCTCTTTTTTTTTTTTTGGGGGGGGGGGGGGGGGGGGATTTTGATATTATCAAAAATAGTGGAAAAAAAATTTTTTTTTTTGGCCGAAATTAAGAATAGTAGTTGAAAACTTAAATGGGAGAATATATGGTCCATAATAGACTACAATGTTCATTTGGAAATTTAGATAAGAAAACGGCATTATAATCCTTCAGTTCGTAGTGGATTACGTTAATGGATTTCATCCCTACGTTGCACATATAGCTACTGATGATGATCCCTGAGGTCAAGACCTTGGAACGAGACTCCCGCATGGCGTCTTCAACCATTATACACAGGAACCCTAGGGGACCACTATCTTTTTGCATTAATTTACAGCCACAAAGTCAATAAGTTTTCTAAAAGACTTCACTTTTCCTGGTCATGTAATACTAAAAGAAAACAAGATTTGATCAATAGGGTCCACGAAAGCGAAGTTCCTTGACATTCTTCATTCATTAAAAACTGAACAAGACACGACAGTACTAATGTTTATTTTGTCATTTAATTGGAGCTGCGCATGGTGCTATTTGTGCTTGATGCTATCAACAAATCTGTGTTTTATGGGCACATAGCAAATGGAAACATGATGAGAAAAAAAAAAGGGTTTTTAATTAATTTTTCTACAATGATTTTGACGCCCTCAGTGCCACATGGAAACGAATCTTGCCACCTTAATGAAAAGTAACCGTATCTGTATATTGTCCCATGCCCCATCACCTCAGTTAGGTCATTCCACAAACTCATCACATGCACTGCATGGATCTTTCCTTCTTCATTTTTTTTTTTTTTTGCTTTTGCTTTTATCAAAATGGTTGCAATAGTAATGGTAATTGGGATTAGTTCAATTTATTTTGGAAAAAAATAGACAGACAACGTAGAATATTTACAAGTTAAATCCAATAATGTGAGATAAGAATGATATGGATATAACAGTAATGTTTAAAAACCCAAACTTGTAGAAAAATGAAGATAATCTTCCGCCAATAAAATTCAATTGATGCTTCTACTTTTGTGTCAAAATATAGCTAATAATTTTCATGGTATCTTCCATAATTTATTTCCTCGTATAGTGGATTTGCTATGTATGATTATATAAATGTAGAAAGTTCCAAAAGTTCACTTTTTAATCGAAATTTATGTAGATGGGGTGTCTAGATGAGTTATTTGAAATATAAAAGCCTAATTATTGACATAAACAGAGGACATTTTTCCATAAGTTCCTCGAGACAAGGAGAAACATAGTCCTTTTGATCGGTAAAGTCATGAATCATCCACTTTAGTGAAATTCATCCTTGTGTCATCTCACAGATTATAGAGTTCGAGTTAAATTTTTTATTAAGTCTAAATTTAAGCTCGAGTTCACTTTGTTTTGATAAATGTGATTTATTTTGAACCCATGAACTAAGTTTAAGTAGTTCACAAGCAATTTGGCTTGTGTGCAACCTTAAAATATAAGATAAAAGTTAAATTTAGAATGATAGATATACAAAGTGCGAACTATTTAAGCTTTTAATATTCTTATTTTTATTGAAATTAGAAACAATTAATAGGAGCCACAATATCTTTATCATATGTACATATAAAAGTCACAAATTTGCTCATGAGTGGGCTCATGAATTTAAATTGTAAATTGAGCATGATTCGTTTCCTAATTGAGTCCAAACAAAATTTAAATTAAAGTAAACTAAGACCGAAACAGCTCAGAAGTGGTTCTGACTCATTTCAAGTTAATGAGTAGAATACCCCCATTATTCATGATAAAGTAACAGTGATATTATCTTTTTATTTAAAAGTCCAAAGAATGAATGATGAACTCCTTATCTCGTCTTCGAAAGCCTTATCTTTTAAAGAAGTATGATTTGTTGTACTTGACCTAATTTATTTTTTTGTGGCATTCAGAGACATAGAAATACATAAAATAAGACCATTGCTTTTTGTCACATAGTATCGAGAAGATTTGCTATATATGATATATAAATGTAGAAAGTTTCACAATTTCACTTTTTAATTGAAATTTCTATTGCTGGGGTATTTAGATGAGTTATTTAAATATAAAAGCCTAATTATTGCCATAAACAAACGAAATTTTTCCATAAGTTCCTCAACATAAGGAGAAACAAGTCCTTACTACTTTTATTCGGTAAAGTCGTGAATCATACACGATAGTGGTATTTTTCCTTGCATCACTACATTATATATTATGTATATTTTAAATGTAGTTCACCATCTCTATAAATTATATTATTGATATGATATAATTATTTGCACAACCTGATTGTCGGATATTATAAATTGATAACTTTCACATAAACATAATAAACAGGTAACAAATGAGACAAACCGAGTTAGTCAAGCTTAGTTCTTTCAAAAGTTATTAAGTTCAATTGAGCTAAGTGTTTTTACAAAGTTTGAATTTAAGCTCAAGTTTGTTTATTTTTTATAAATGTGATTCATTTTAAACTGACAAGCTAAGTTCAAGTAATTCATGAGTGGCATGACTTGCATCCAGCCTTAAATTATGACATAAAGTTAAATTTATCATGATAGATTTACAAAATGTGATTTATTTAAATTTTCCTTATTCTTATTTTTATTGAATTAAAAAAAATTAATAAGAGCCACAACATATATACATATTAAATAGAACTTGATTTTTTTAAAAATTATATCTACAAATATAACTCACAAATCTATTCATGAGCTGACTCATTAATTCAATTTATAAATTGAGGTCCGTTCGTTAACTAATCGAGTAGAACCAAATTGATATTAAAGTAAACTAAAATGGAAGTAGTTTATGGGTAGTTTAACTCATTTTCAAGTCTAATAATAAACAGATACATCCATTATTCATTTAAAGTGATATTATTTCTTTATTTGAAACTCCAAAGAATGATGATCTCCTTATCTCTTCAAAGGCCTTATCTTTTAAAGAAGTATGATTTCTTGCACTTGACCTAATTCTTTCTTTAATGGTATTCACACACATATCACTATAAGAAAACTTGGCTTTTAGAGATATAAATTCTATCTCTAAACATGAATTTTCATCACAAAAACCATCGTCACTAATTCTATTTATAAAAACGTAACTTGTTTTATTCATTTTTCATCCCGAAATTTTTGTTCCTAAAGACTTGTTTTCTTATATTGTATATACACACACATGTATATAGACTGAGAGAGAGAATAAGACCATTGCCTCTTCATATAACATCAAGGGGCATCTTCAATCAAACAAAATTAGAACATCACATGATGGGCCATAGTTTTCTAACATTTCCCCTTTGCATGATAAAGTTATTATAATTATTCATTACAATTAATACTCTATTGTGTTATGGTCAAATTAAAATTTAATTAAGAGTCATAATAGTTATACATATTGTCATGGTATTTCTTTCCTTTTGTTATAAAATAAATTTATAATTTAATCATAGTTTATCAAAAGATAATATATATATATATATATATATATATAAATTTTAGGGTAATTCTTAAATAAAGTTCTTGCTAACATAATTCCAATTTAATCATGTATATTATATAGATAAAGTTGATATATCACAAACAAACTTAATAAAATACAACATTGTTCAATCAAGATTAACAATAGAGTAGTGTACATTTTTTCGACATGCTCCTAAAAATAATATTTTGAAAGTAATCTTTTCATTTATGGATCTGCAATCATTTGCTTTATATTCAATCTGATAATTTGTTTCTAAACTTCTGTTTTAATATTATGACTATTGTCGAGTAGTCATTTTGAAATTGTTATTATTATTAGTGCTACTACGACTGGTTTTTAATATGATATGAAATGTTTCAATCGGATAATATTACATTTGATCACATAGGTAAAAAAATTCAGAAATTAATGAAAGTTTTGGAGTGGAACCAGCATTACCCCTCATTTGACCTTTTTAGGCGTACAAAATTCTGCAGGATCGTATATTTATCAGCGTGTGTAAACGTTTCATAGTATGAAATGTCATCTTCAAAACATCTAAATTGTCATATATCCTTTGATTTTTCATAATATAAATCCGTGAAAAAAAAATGTTTTAATAAATGGGTTTTCTAATTCAAACAAATTAACCTGCAGATTGAATAATGGGTTGATCCATCGGCCCAATCCATTGATTTTTGGATAATCGATTGAAGGCTCTATAATATGCTTGGAATTCATTTGGCTTCTTATTGGTTGTTGAGTTGCTCGAATGGATGAATTTATAGCCAAATCGATAATGTGATAGGAATTCATCAGGGTTGACATAAGCGCCCATTTACGCCAATATAATGCCCTATATATTCACGGGTAGAGGTTCGTTGATTAAGTCAAGTCAAACCTATAATGAGAAGGAAAAAAGGGGAAAAAAAAAGAAAAAGAAAACTCTTATCATAAGCTCTTTAGTAAGCATAGAATCCAACAAGATATTTGTACAATTTTTCTTGCATATAATCACTGTCGCTTATTCTTTCTTTTTTTTTTTTTTTTTCCAAACAACATTGTACATTATAATATGTGAAGGGAGAAATCCTAATTCATCCATTCGATTAGGATACTATAGCTGTAGGAGTTTGATTGCAATTGTTACATGTGTAACGCATGACTATCAGGTTACATGTATAACTCATGACTATCAAGTTACATGTGGCCTAAGAAAAATGACACATACGAGGATGATTAGGCGAAAAGCGTGTAGAGAGGAGAAATACAGTTTTAATTAGCTCGAATGCATGTGTGATAGGTAAGGGAGCTATAAAGCATTGTACCTCACTAGAATTAGAAAAATAGATAGAATGATGGCATGTCTCCATATTTTCTTCCTATGCAACTAAAGAGGGGTTGAGGGTTCTATTGGGAACTTATTCGTCAATGTTGTCCAATCAGATTGGAGGAGCAATTGATGACTAAAATGAGTTTCTTTTATAATAGATATTAAAATCACCTCCATAGGATCCAAGCCCATTAAAAGCTTTTTATCTATTGCATGAACAAAAATATTAAAATTGGGCAAACCAATTCCACAGATCCTTATGATTCTCACTATGTCAATTATTATTCGATCATCTCAATATAATAAGGATTTGATTTTTCAAACGTTATCACCTTAACTTCACAGTCAAATCCAAGTAAAAATTTGGCTAAAAGCATATAGATTAAATTTAGTCATCTATCATAGAAATTTTTTTTGCCGTTGGACTGAAAGGTCTTGTCACATACCATTGTTGTCTGCAATTAAGATTGGTAAGTTTCTTCTTTCACTTTTTTTTATCTGATTTTTTTTTCCCCCTTTCCCCTACACACATATGCACCTCCATCTTGGCAAAACCATTCTCAGGTTTCTACTGTTGGGGTTTACTTCATCCTTTTGTCTTTGGACCTACCACTAACGTAGTATATACTATATAGGTTGTCATCATGTGATGATAAAGAAGTCACAATGAAGGATGTAACAATCTAGGTTTTAGGCAAATCTTTCTTAATAAACAAATGAAATGCAACAGGAGCACATCAAACAGATGGTTAGTTCACCACTTAGAGTAGATTGACAGGTATTATGTCTTATTAAATTCCAACGCATCTATCTATGATATTTAATTACAAATCTAGACACTAGTGGAATTAATTTACTCTACCGACCTACATGCTGCCAAAATGGTTCTAACAATGCTAAATTTAGTAAATACTTTAAAGGCCAGCTTTATCTTGAGTTTTCTTAAAAAAAAAAAAAAAAGGAAGAAGAGAAGAAGGAGGATTCAATTGATAGAGTTATATACACATGATATGTAGATACAAACAATAATACGTATGCAAATTATGGCAAATAATAATTTTGAAAAGCATTAATTTCATGAATATATGTATTAACAAGTGCAAATCTTTATTAATAATTTCTTTGTTAAGTTGTAAAAAACTCTTATTAAGTGCGTAGTAAAATAAAAGATATTTTTATCCAACTTTTAAAAAATTGCAAATATTATTAATATTTTCTTTATTCTAAATTGACAAAACAAAAAAAAGGATAGTGTCATGAATGGAACCTAAATATTTATAAAACATGCTATTAGATACTTGAACTTTGAAAACGATCAATTTAGTATTTGAAAAAAATTTTATGCATGTTAGTAATATCCTTGTCAAGTTATCTTAAATACTAATCAATTTAAAAAAATTTTAAATACTAAGTTAATCAATTTTAAAATTCAGTGTTATCTAAGTGCATATTTTTATCAAAATTAAATATTATTTAAATATATTTTGTTAAAGTTTAGTTACATACATATGTGGTATTATCAATAAAAAAAGAAAAAAGGTGGTATGAAAAAAAATGATTGGGGAAGTGGCACCAAGGTCTTAAGATTTTGCTGCACCAGATGTACCTTTCCCAGAAACAGCTTTCCTTTCCAGCCAATGTCATTTCGTCTATATTTTATTCGATGCAACTAAGATTAAAGAGGTTTCGAAGGAAGGGAAAGTGTGGGAGAAGCAAACTTTTCAAAATTTCTTACCTATGAAGATGATCGGACAACTGTAATATGACTAAGCCAATATAAATTATGCCTAATTGCCCATGTCAGAGTTTCAACATTTTGGTATTACACTTCTGATGAAAGGATTTATTGTGAAAATGACTTGCTCCACTAAGTTCGGTGTTCTGTTCCATGAAACACGTTTTCTACTTTTCCTTGATATTCTTTCAATAAAAATTTTAAAATTATTAAATAATACTGTAGTGATCTTAGATGGTTGCAATTAGTAATGGTCTATGGTTGTTATTAATTATCACAAATTTTTTATGTAAAATGATAAATAATGTTTATTTATGAAAGAGGTCATTTTTCTTAATTTTCATATACAAGTATCTCTTTATTTTGTTGAGAACAACTAAGGGTGGCTGTTGATTACCCTCTTCATCATTTATGATAAGTGGCTAATATGTGTAATTTTTTGAAACTATTACAAATATATAACAAATTATATCTTTAGTTGTCCTGGCCCCAAAAAAAAAATCTTTACTTGTATCGAATACCTAAAAATAAATAAATAACTTTAGTTGCGCTCTAGAAAATTAACAATTGTTTTGAAATTTTACTATAAATTCGTGCAAAAGATAATTACGAGTACGCATTTTGTGTGAAAAGTTGTCTTAGAGCAACTGGATTGCTTGGTGTTAATTCAAAGGAGAACTCTGTCATGGGTTCTTTCTGCAATAAAGCTCGGTTCTAAAAAAAAATTGAGGTCATTTTTCAAAAAACTGTTTTATCCCTTTTTTTTTTAATGTTTGTTTTTGTATATTTTTGTTTTGTGGGTCTTATAATAATATAAACAAATAATAAGGATATCTTTTTATGCACTTTAGGCGTAAAGTTTTAGAAGTTTTAAAAAGAGAGAGTTTCTTAAAATATTAACATATCCTTAAGGATTTAAATGAATTTCTTAAAATTTAAAATGGTTTTCTTACGTGATATAAAGGTTTTATAAGGTATTGAAGTGCTCTTTTAAAATTCAAAATGTTTCAATATATTTCATGGTTTCCAGGGGTACTATTATAAGTTACCATTTTAGTAATGTTCTCTAAATTGTAATTTAAGGCAAAGCAAATCCAAACTTTGTCAAAGAAAAAAAGTAGAAATTTATCGAATGAAAGGGCACATCATATCATATCGGCTGTAAAAAACCAACTAATGCAAACAAATTGTAAAAATAAGAGTTCATTATTTTAACTCGAGTAAAAATGAAAATAAGTCAAAACTAAATAACATAATATTGAGTTTAAAATCCGTTCAATAATCTACTTGATAACTTGATATAAGAAAAATTGGGAAGATGTGTATACCAAGTGAAAATTGATTCAAATTTGTAGACCTAGTGCAAAAATTCAGCAGTTCATTGAAATAGCTTGCTCTAAGCTGGAAGACGATTTAATGGGTATTATATATCATATATTATATGTATATGATATGTAAATTAAAAGAAGAAAAAGAAGAAGAAATGATGTATATAACTATGGGGATAAGTATCATAAGTTTCATGGTACTTGGATTTTTTAGTTTGTAAAGATAAAGTTAGACTTCTGGATTTTTTTTTTTTTTTTTTCTGAAAGTTGAAGTTCTCCAAATCTGTGTAATGAGTTTAGAACCTTTATTTATAAAGAATAGTACTTGAACGCAAAGGAAGTAGAAAAATTGGAGCTTTCATTTATTTATTTATTTATTTTTATTTTTTTTTTGCAAATAACATGATTTAATTCTCACTTTAAACCGAAAATTAGTCCACTTTGATTTGAATCTAGAAGCAAAAGGTTCTACAATGGGACTCTTGAACTCCTGAGCGCTCGGGCGGCTGGGGTGTCTAGAAAAGTAAAAATGGATAGGAAATATTTTGTTAATCAAACATTACCAAGTGGGACGGAAAATTAATATTTCAATTGCATCCATTTGTCACGTAAGCAATTGGTCAAAAAACTGGATGGAATCCGTCTAGCTGCATTATAAGTAAAACTTTTTAAAAGTTTGTATATTTTTTTGTATAATTCTTTTTAGTTATTATTTCGTTACAAACCAAAAAATTTAGGTATCATTAATAAAATTTGTCCTAATCATATAAATTATATGTGATAATTATTGGATAACCATCATTTTTTGTGTATATCAACATTTTATTGGCATTAAATCTTTTCTCGTGTAGGCCACGTAGGTTTACCATATTTATAGTAAATTTCTTTTATTATTTTTTTTTTTTTTCCCCAATATTCAAATGGTTCAACAAACTGAGCCACGATGAATCCAATTATCCATAGGCGACTCGGATCGTGAAGAAGGCCAGAACAAGTCTGGTACTCTCGAGCCCAAACTGACCAAATTCCAAGTTTGGCCCCATAACTTTAATATACTTTAATTTTTTCCTTCATCAGCTCATTAAATTGATTGAAATAATAATTTCATCAGTCTTATAAAAACTATGATATTTAATTAAGCGTAATAATAATTTTATAAGAAATTTTTATTTAAAAAATATTAAATAGTTATTTCTTATCTAAATTTATAAATAATAATTTAATATTAAATTTTTTTTAATGTATGTTTATTTAAAGAAAAACACTAAATCAAAATCCCATTATAAATCTTTATTTTTTAATCAGCCTATCGGTGATGGCCCAAAAAATGCAGTCTATCGGTAAAGATATTTATTACGGGAAGCATATTATGGTCTGGACATTGATAAAAATCCGGCCCGTATCCATCTCCAATAGCCTTTTAAAGTAACAAATATCCTTATTAGGGGTTGGTACGGACCGTAAATTTATGGGATGTGAAAATGTGATGTTTTAAACTATTTAAATTAGAAAACTCTCAAATCAAATTAATTCATAAATTTATGATTGGTTTGAAGTAATAAATCGAACCAATCTATAAAACCAAATCAAACCAAACCATTTTAGACAAACATTAAAATATTTTATTTGTAATTATAAATTTTGCTATGATAATTAGTTAAAGATCGTATATATTCTTATGATTTTATTGTGATATTTATTATATGGTAGATGTTAGTTTATAATAACTTGTTTTTTTTCTTAAGTCGTTTTTTGAGTTCAAGATATATTCTTCTATTTGTAATTTAATATTGTTTTGTATTAATCATTTAAACTCTGTGAAGTATGAATGTTGTTATTAAGTTATATATCTTATTATGTATTAAGTTTTCATTGTTTATTTTATTAGCATATTACTTTTATTCATAAATGACTTTTGTTGGTGGATGATTTTTGTTTTATTTATTTATTTATTTTTTGCTAAATTTGTTAGTAAACAATTGATCGGATGATTTTTTAGAGGGTTATAGATTATATTTTACTATGTATTAGTCGGTAAAGGTACTGTATTAGTGATTAAATAATTTATGAAGGATTATAGATTATGAATGTGATGGATTTATAAACTATTTTATTGGGATTTATAATATGTTCAATATTTGAATATCCGTGCAAATATAAAATATTAGAACTAATATTTTTAATTAGAATTTTGTTTTAATTTGTAATCCGAACAAAACTATTATTTAATGATTTGGTTTAAAAAAAACTATAAATTATATGTTGATTTGATTTTAGTGAAAAACGGATTAAACTTATTCGTGCCTACCATGATCCTTATAGTATTTTCTTACTCCAGTGGATGTAGCTACCTCCAAAAGGGATGTCGATGTTAAGAAAACGGTGGGATATCCATAAGTTTTACAGTTGTATCGCAACTGGGCTTGTCCTTACACATAGAGACAATTCTTTTAATTTGTAGTGCAGTTGGACTTGTTCCTGGCTTGCTTGATTGGTAGAATTAACATTCTCTTATATATTATTATTCTATATAAACATATTTCTTTAAAATTATTTTGTGAATCAACATTAATAGCGATTTCAACTTTATTCCAACCCTGTTCTATTATATAAAATTATAATTTTATTTCAACTTTATTTCTTTTATATTTCGCTATTAATAGATATTTAAAACTTATACAGGCCATATTCAATTACATATGGTTGTAATCTTATTTCAATTTTATTTTTTTTAACCAACCAAACTTGACATATGTAGACTCAAGATTGATAACATCCGACCTACCAAATTGTTTGAGAAAAGTTCTATAATCCCTCTTATCTATATCCAAATTTACCTCAATTTGTTAATACTAATTGTTATGAGACCATAACAAATGTAATAAATAATTATTATAAAAAGGACGTAGCAACAATTTTTACATTTATTCTAATATAAATATTTATTTCCTTTTCTTATGTTAACTAAACATTATAATAGTTTTGTAATATTTTTTATAATTTCATAATATACCCATTAAATGAGAAAAGGAAATTAATATTAATAATCTTTTAAAATTATAAGAATACCACTGAGATGAAAATAATCACAATTTTAGACAAGTTAACTTAAGTTAACTTGTTTCTTAAAGAGACGAGTTTAATATGTTGACACTAATCTTATCTCTTGAAAAGATAAGCTCAAGTTGTCTATTTTTAAAATTATTTTCTATCTAGTGAGATTTGTGTAAATTTTTTTTCAGAAAAAGTTATTCTTTCTTCCCTCAATTCCCCGTTAAATTACAACTCAATCATACCATAAACGGTTCTATGCTACTGGTTAAACTCCAATTCATTATATTATATTATATTTCTGCTAGTCTCAAGCTTTAAATTTTCCAGATGTGATGGAACTTGATCCAGCTGGGGTTTAAATCATCCAATTAAGGTTGAGCTCTGTCCAGCTCAACTTTGCGTTTTGTGTTATATTATCTTAACTCGACTCTGCTAGTAACCTAGTACTAGTGATATCTAGAGCTGGTGCATGATCCATTGACAGTTAACAAGAAATGGGAAATTTCAGATGTAAAATGGTAAAAAGTTGAGTCATTTCAGACTTCTGAGTTCTGAACCTTACCCTTCATATATTAGTCAGTTAAAGCGGAAATATTTTCTGAGTTTCACTTTGTTTTAAAAACATGATGGAAAACAATCCAAAGCATTCAACAGATTTTTCCCTACGAAGACAGAATATTTTCTGAGATCCGATTGGGAAATATATGCAAGGTCTGTTAACTTCATCCTGAACAATCTGCAAGAGAAATTGATATAAGAAATCATGTCTGCGAAGTGAACACCACAACATACATAGAGTTATACTCCTAACACACCAGAGCTACAAGATGAAATTAGAGGTACAAACTCTATATCAGATCTGCAAAAACATAATAATGCTGTTTTATTAGACTGTCCTAATAGATTTTAAGATCCAACATCCGGTGAAGCAGTGGCGTCTGGAGACTGCACATATGAAATGGATATGAGTCTCGACCTGTACTTCTCCTTATCGTCACCATTCATAACAGCAAACCCATTTGCTTTGGCGAAGCTTCCAGGTGAAACATGTGAGTTAGAAACCCTTTCGGGCTGGGAATATGAGATTGCAATAAGCGACTCACGAATTGACTCTATTGAAACCTTTTTGTTAGGAGCTTCAATTTCCATAGAAATTTAACAATGTACCTGTAATTATTGAGGGCATGCTGCGTCAATAAACAGTTGGCTAAAATGGGAAAAGTGAATTGATAGTTAAGCTAAAACCCTTTCAAATATTAAGTACATAAAAGATTACATTATTAATTCCAACCTCACTAAACTGTCCATGTATAAGCACACATCATAAATTGCATTCCGCAGCAGATTGCCCTTTTACTCACAAAGCCACTCATGTTGAATTGCTCATCAAAACAAAGTCGTGAAATTCACTTTGCATGGCTGTAGAGCACATTTTTATATAAAACAGTGTCATTCATGATTTTTTAAGTAAGATTGCAACCAACAAGTCTTTGGCACTGCATACAGGTATGCAGAGGGAATTATTGAAGTAACCCAGCATTTATTTTGTCCAACCTATGCATTCTGAATTTAAAAATCAACCAAAGATTTCCAAATCTATGAGTAACAGTAAGTTATAACCATTAATGTCAAATTGACAAAAGCATTACATTCACCCATGAGGAAGAATATCCACCAATTTGAGAACATTAACATGGTTACAGAAATAACTGGCAGCATGGCTATTGCACATGATCTTTCATCCTAATACATCATCCCCCGAGTGTTATCCTTTATTAAGACTTGTCCAACTCCACTTCCTTTCAAACACCAAACAGAAGCCTAAAACAAGCAAACAAAGAACATACTGAAATAACACACCAACATTAGTATGTCTTTTTATGTCTCATAAATATAAATAATCTAAGCATCTATCCTTGCACACTAATCATTTATTTACAATTCTAAGCCTTTTAGAGTCCAAAGTATCATTGTGCTTATGCTAAAAAGCGCAAAAACATAGGTAGTTGGCCTACCTATTTCTAGAAACACCCCCCATTGAAGGTGCAACGCATAAAATTGAAAAAAAAAAAAAACCACAGTAATCTCACATGCAGTTCCACATGGTAACACAATTTCTTATATATCACACCTTCAAAGAGGGATTTTAAAAATAGGTAGGGGAAGTGCCTAACACCTTTTACTTGCCTAGAAGATCCATCCTTGCAAATAAGAGCGGGCTAGTTTCCTAGGTAATGTTTCCAAAATTTCTATATTGTTTACTATAATCTACTCATTACGTTATCAAATATCATTAAAGCAATCTTCAAAAACACTATAGTAACTTGTGGATTTAAGTGTCAAGAGGAAGTGGAGTAGATTAAAAAGGCAACAACAAAAGACTTCCCATTTTAATTAAACACTATCATAATCCAGTTGTAATTAACATCTTATATCGACATAACAAACACGATTAAGAACACAAGTACAGGAAACAAACACGAACCCGAGATGATACAGAAAAAGCAATTATAACAGACACTACAGGTTTCCCCGACACAAAACCACTATTAATTGAAACACCAATAGATCTCTCAAACAAATACCAGATTGATCAAATCCCACAAATTATAAAGAGAGAGAGATCAATCACATACTAAAATCTAAAAAGTCAACGCCTTTTCCTGGTTTCTCAACATGCAGTCCACAGAAATAGAAAACCCAGAATCTTATACTGTATCAGGGCAAGGATTAACAAACCCTAGTCTTAATTAAGCTCATCTAATCCAAAAGAAAAAAACCCAGATCAATTAGAACAAACCAACTGTCACAAAAGTTCAAATTTTGCAAACATATCCAGAATTAGGGCAAAAACAACGTAAATTGAACAAGGAATCATAACTGAAATCATGAATAATTTTAAATTTCGTACGAAAGACAAGCAACATCGTAAGGGAAAAGTAGTACCTTGACGCCAAATCTTTCTTTCTGTCTTCCTGGTTCGAGCTTGAAAGTTCCAGACTCCAATATTTTTAAATGTGCTGTGTTTTGCAGTTTAGAACAGAATTTTATGGAAATTGCAAAAGTAGAATGGTTTGCCCCGCTTTTGCCTACGTGGGCTTATCCATACAAGACTAGTTGACAAAATTGACTCCCATTTCTGTAACCGTACATGTTAAAAAAAGTTCCAACAATAAGCAATTGATCCAAAGTAAAAATTGGAATTAAATATATAGGAAGATAAAAGAAATGAAAGGTGGATGATAGAAATATCGTTTTACATTTTTCAGATAAAAACCCAAACTTAAGAAAAAGGGGAATAAATTAGTAAGGAAAAAAAAATGAAGAAAAAAAATCGGAGAAAGGCTAGGAATCATATCCAATTGTGATTCCATCTTTAAAATATTTAATATATCACTTTTTTATCGGACTTAATATATCATTTATTATATTCACTTTAATAATTAGATGATTAATTATTGGTTCCATTAATGAGATAATAAAAGTTTTTAAAAAGTTAATAGTATAAATTTTTATATTATGTAAACATTATGAAAATTCATATAACTATAACAAAGTGCTTTTACTTTTAAGTAGGGATGTAACCGAGTAGGTGGTTATAGGGTTTCCGATTCACCTGATCCGTTAAAAACCCTATAAGGTTGAACCCTATAGGTTTTTGGATCGGTTTGGATATATAGTAAAAACCCTATAAGGTTATAGGGTTGGTTTGGATTATAACAAATTCGATGGACACTTAACAACTCGATGTTATAATTTAAAAATAAAAACACTACTAAACGGGCAAGAAGAAGAAAGAAGAAATAAATGAACTTTATAGCTCTCATGATGTTTTTTTCTTTTATGTTTATTAGACTAGTTACGAACTTTATAACTTTTTATTAAATTTGATTCAAGTCATGTTTGATATGGAGATTAATATTATTTGATGTTTGTTATATTTTAGTTCTAACAAGATATTCATTTAAACATGTATTTAAGATATTATACTATGACAACAGCAATATATTTATGTGTTTAAATGTTGTATAACAAATGTGGTCTACAATATTTTTTATCAACTCCAAATGCATCTTTTCATTTTTTTAATGTATAGAAAATTTGTGTTAGAAGCATCGGATTTTCTTAAATTAACTATTAAAATTTGAAAATAGGTTTTAAAAAATAGGGTTATAGGGTCAGGTTACGAGTTCTAAATCAAACCCTATAAGGCGGGTTTTGATATAGCATCAAAACCCTATAGAGTTATAGGGTTGGGTTTGGTAGACCCTATAGGATAGTAGGTTGAGTTTCAGGTTCATATGATATGTCAAAAACCCGATCCAGTTACATCTCTACTTTTGAGGTAAGATGATAATTTACCTTAATTCCTTCAATGCTTTTTGTCTACTAAGGTATTTTTGGTATGCAGAAATGGGCCAAAATTGAATCACAATTCCATATTACATATCGTTACCTATGTTTGAAAACATTTTTTATTGATGAGACATCCACTGACTTGCTTTTCGCTTAGAAGTTATATACCCTACCAAGTTAGAGATTTCAAACCTCTAAACTTAAGTCTCAGACCTAACAATTAACCAGATCTATTTACAAAGCAATCTCAATGCCATTGATGAAGTCTGTGGCCTAACCTAAATAAGGTTAGCTGCCACTTAACTAAGAGAAGCTCGATATTATGATGAGAAGGCCAACTATAAGGAGTTTTAGGTTGGAGACCTAGTATGCCAAAGACTTTAGGTAATAAGTTCATGTGAAGAATAGGACAAGCTTACCTAAATTGAGAAGATCCAATCAAAGTTATGGAAAACTTGGGGAATTGAGCATATAAATTAGAGCAATTATATGTTCAATAGATACCTTGAACATGGAATACTAATAACAACCTTAAAGAGCTCGGCTAATTCACTAGCAGGTTAGCTTTTGATCTCTACATCATGGGATTGAATTACACTCTTAAAGACATAAAGATCTTTAGTGCCAAAGTCAATTATCTAAAGCTTGTTAGGTCTAAAAGATGGGCATTCAATTCTAAAGACAATATGGCTTGGAAACTAGCCTACAAGGTCTAACTAAGAGCTTATTCTTATGCTTACTCCAACTTGGTTCAATAAGTCAACCTTTAACTACATGTGAAACCCAATTACTCATTATTCTTAGCACAACCCTTGAAGACCTTAGAATATATCTTAGTAAGGAGTTATAGCCTCTTAAATTCTCAAGGGCAATTCTCTCTAAGGACAAACCCCTATAATAACCATTAAAGTTAAATATAACATCCGCAAAATCCATTCAACTCCTTCATAAATAAGCACCTTGCTAAAGCATCTACATTCTCTTCTCTCCCTTTGCTAAATTATCATCTCTATTGTCTTTATTGATTTAGGCATTAATGACCATACAGGAAAAGACTAACCCACAAAAATGGCAAAAATATCATTTGTTTGCAGATCTCCCGATGGAGGCTTATGCATCCACAATCCATCTCACTTTTAATCCTCAATGGCAAAGACAAACAATACTTTTCTTTTATTTTAAATATTTTTTAAATTTTTCTTTTTTTCATCCATTGAAACAATATAAACCTTTTATATTGCTATTGTCACGCCCAAGGGTACCCCAAACATGACAATCCACCATACACAATACTAAAGTCTAAGAATAACTACCTTAGTCATGCAAAGATTTTTATATCATGTACAAGGCGTACATCACAACCAAGGGAACGCATCGGAGTATCGCAATTTACATTGATAACAAAAGTAACAAGGCAAGGAGAATAATTTTCATATAAATAAACATGGTTGATTACAATCTTAAGGGCATACCTCTACTGTTGTCTCCAAATCTATATAAATACATTTCTTTAGAAATCTCCAAAATACTAACATAGCATACATTGCATATAAGGAAATTACAAAATAACTTCATCCTATATTTCCATTACTTCCATAAGAGTTTAAAATCCATCAATGAATTCCTTCATGTCATGATCTTCGAATAAAGCCACGGGTATACCTGTTTCAATAAAAATCTATGGGGGTATAAGCTTACAACTAGCTTAGTGAGATATTCCTTTTCATTCGCACCGTAACAACAAACAAGTTTATTTAATTTTTTTTTACACATATGCTATGTATGCTATGCAACAATCGCATGATTACACAAATATATATAGTTATCCGGAAACTATATATAGATTGGATTTACCCCTCTGTATTAATGGTTAGGGAATTGTTGATGAATATCCTCGACCTTCTATTGCTAGTCCCCAGGCCCTCGCCTAAAACGTTCGCTTGGCACGGCTTCGAACCTAGTGTAGCATTTCTCTAGCGATGTGGATTCCTTAGGAAGGAACATGGCTCGTATCTCAGCAGGATAACAGCCCATCCGACTCTACATGTAGGAGTAGCAGCTTCCGAAAGAAATGTGACTCGATGGATGCTATGCTGAATGTTTTATTTTTCTTAAGCCAAACCTTATTAAGATTTCTTAGGGGCGATCAAACAATTTAGCAAACAATAAGCAAGCATACATGTAGGTAGACAAAATACTTAAACGAACAATTCGAAGTTGCGGTATTCTTAATTCTCATTTCATCACATAAGCATAGAATCATATATATACATATTCCTGAATTCCCCATACATATCCATTTTTATCTTTTTTAGTATACTAATACCACTACTTTACAAGCACAAGTAAAGTAACGAATTTAAGAGGAATAACTCACTCATTATTTTACAATATTCTTAGTCGTAGTAATCTTCAGGAAGAGAAATCGCGTATTCCTCATCACCTAGACAAAAGAAATACCCGGGATGAGTATTTCGTAGAAGTTCTATTTAAACTTTCTAATTCTATCTCACTATGTTCGTTGAAATCGCGTAGAATGAAATTACAACTTAAAATGGATATAACTTGCTCATTTTAATTTGGAATTTCGCAAATTATATGCCTTTTCTACCTACTTAAAAAGATCTATCTATTTCAAGGTTTTATTATCACAAAAAGCCATTTGGGTTTGGAAGTGAGGTAGAGAATCGTTATGAATTTTCAATTCCTTAAAAACAAATTTTCAAACTTTTTCCTTATCCAAAAATCCTTTGGCAAAAATATAGATATTAATATGATTGAAAAATCCTTTGAATATATATATATACTCATATTATATGCAAAATTCCAATGGTGATGTCTCAACGATTATTTTTCGTAAAATAATTTATCTTACGGGGTTGAAGACTTGAATCTTAACAATTTCTTTCCTAAGTATTGTGAAAGAGCTTTATAATTTCTTGAGTTATTATAAATAAGTATATTCTTATTTTATTTTCCAATTTCTAAAATAAATAAATTTTCTCTTAGCTTTGATCTTCTACAAATTTTTACTTTTAGGGATAAAAATGAAGTTTTCAAGATTCTTATTAAGTTGTTGATAACTTATAATAATTTGGGTTGTGTATATTTTTCCTTTTGAAAATGGCTTTGGTAAACAAGTTTTTTTCTTCTTATAATCTCATTTTCCTATTTCTTTAAAATTAAACTCCATTTCCAAAACTTGGTCTTTCAACTCTTTGACCAATTTTACTTGAAAGGAAATCATGTTTCAATATTTTCTTAAGTTTTTGACAATATCTCTTGTTCTCTTGTAACTTGTCATGTTTATATTTCTTTTATTTATTTGAAAACGGTTTATCATTTAGAAACTTGGCAACTTCTATTTTTTTTTCCTAAGCGAGTTTATAATTTAGTGAGTTGATTTTATCTTAACTTATAAAACTTAGTCTAGTATTACTTTTTATTATAGAGTTAGTAAAATCCTACAAGTAAGCTTGTTAAGAAAAATTTACTTATTAAAGAATTATTAATACTATGTTTTAATAAACTTTACGTGATTTATCATAATAAAAGAAAATTTTTATTTTGTTAGTTAACTTCTTTGGGAAAAATCATTTTCATTGTTATTTAATGAAAGTCTTGGTAGGTTTCGAAAAGAAGTTGGAGAAATAAATTTTCCCATGTGGTGATAACAAAACCTTGATTTAGTAGTAAGGATATATATACATTAAGAGAGTTTGGTTTCATTTTCCTTCATTAAAGAAAATTTATACTTTAAATTTTATTGAGACAATATCATTATGATGATGCATGTATATGAGCATGTAGTATGTAAATGATGAAAATATAGGAAAAAAATAAGAAGCAAATAACAAGCAAGATCATAATATCAAGTATTGGGGACCTTAGCTTCATCAAGGTAACCCGGTCAAGTATTTGGAGTCTTCATTTCATCAAGACAACCCGACCAAGAATAGAATAGTTCCAAAAAGAAAAAGAAAAAGAAGGAAAAGGAAAAGCAATAATAAAAATAAAAGCAAGTTAGTAATAGTTAGTGGGAATTTAGGCTCTATGAAATATATATACATAGACATATACATATAGATAATAATATATATATATATATGAATAAGTTAGGAGCATAATAATAATAATATCAACATAATATCATCATAATAACAAAAAATAAAATTGAAATTCTTGTCATGTGCAAGAACAAAACATGAACATCTTGTTGCTTCTACAACTCACATGAGTTTTTAAGAAACAACATCATAGTTTATTAAGTTACATGACATGGGAAAATAAATGGTTGGAAATCTTTACCTAAAGGTGTGTATGTGTTGAAGAAAGAATATGAAGTTGTAAGAATATGCAGGTAGTAATATGTGGAAGATGGTTTTTGTGTAGAGGAAAGAAAGTTGGAAAGAATTGTTTAGAGAGGATTTTTGGTAGAGAGAAATTTTTTGGAGAGATTTTGGTAGAGTTTTGTTATGTAAAAGTGAATGTGTGAAAGAGGTAGAGGGAAATGGGGTATTTATAGTTAAGATGGAGGGAAATTAAGAGTTAATTAAATAAATGAAAAAGAAAAGAAATTAATGGCATGAAGAAGAAGAGTAATTAAAAATTAATTTTAGAGTAAAAGTGCAAGAGAAGTTTAATAATATGTGGTGTAGAATTTTATGGGAAAAAAATTGTAAGAAATAGGTATGTAGGTTATAAGAATAGGTAGTATAGAATGTAGAGATAGATGAATAATAATGAATAGTAGAAATAGTACTATGAATAATAGACTAGATAAATTAATATTGGTAGTAAATAAAATACGAAAAATGTGATATCTGATATTTTTAATTATAAAAAATTATGAAACTAATATTTTTGAAATCCTTGTATTAATACGAATCTAATAGTGTCATTAGAATATTTTTATTATCCGTGTACTAGGACAAGATTTTAAAACTAATCTCGTTAGAATCCGAAAGATACTAAAATTTGCGAATCTACTATTTTTAAGCTTTTTTATATTATTACGAACTATTATCAACAATTATTCAGTTCCGTTGTTTAGGGTTTAAGATCACGATTACCAGATTTAAACACTAGGGTTTGTTGTAGGCTTTATTGATTTATAGGATTCCGGTTTGACTTCTGGCTTGTTGATTTATTTGTAAGATCTTAAATTTTGGGTTTTGACCATATTATATTTTGGTTCAACATTTTGTTTTATTTGTGATTTATTTAATATTTTTCAGTTCACAGGATTGTTTAACCGAGCTAGGGTTATAGATTAACTTAGTTTGACTTTTGGTGACAATCCAAATTTTTAATTCTAAAATTCACCAATGATTTAAGATTTTAGTAATTTGTTATCAATTATTTGGCTATATCATCTTGATTTGTGTGTTAAAGATCGAATAGATGATTTGGTTGGTGTACGGATGCTGAATCGATCGATTGTTGGATTTTCCATTTTGTTTTGAGGGTTTCTTTTCTGCAAGGTTAAGAATTATTGTATATTATCTTATTTAAAATTCGGTTTTAACTTGAATTGATTTTTCAAAGTCTCAGTTTTAGTGTTTGACTTTTAAAATTATTTTCTTAAGAATTATGAAAAATTTAGGGGTTTACAGTTATATTTCTACATAAACAATCAAATATTCTAAAAACTTAAATAATTCAATATAGATACAAACAATATTAACTTAAAAAATCATACACCTTCGACCATTACATATTTATAGTCAAACAAAAATGTATAAAAAAACATGATGGTTACTCTTTATTTTATTTTTTTTTCAAAAGAAAATATATTATTCATTAAACAAAATCAATATATTGGTTTGTACGAAAAATGATACAAACAGGAAAGATTAGTCCAAAAATAGTACAGTAATAAACTCATTTCTAATATAGATTGAACGTGCTATTACAAATAACGCCTCAAAGAAAATGATTTTCTGAAGAAGACGAGTATAAACTTAAAAAGACAAAGAAAAAGCTGTTAAAAACGCTATTTGCAACAATGCTTTTAGTACAAATTTGAACTTGCTGTTTCAAACAACATCTTCCATATCTATATTAGAAATAAGTTCGATGATCATTTCTACCCTTCTTCCTGGAGCAACAGCCCCGCAGACGCTATGAAAAATTTATCCCTTCGACTTCCCATTCGCACAAAACCATATATAAACCTGAAGCTTAACACACCATTATCCCATCTACTCACTTGTATAAACCTCCAAAAGTAATCTAATTAACGAATTATATTCATACCCAACTAAGATAATGCCATTAAAATAATTAATATGCCAATTAGCAATGATTGAAAAGACAGTCCAGATGGTCCGCCAAGTTCCCAACTTCAAAGGTTATCGGATATCAAAAGTTTTGGAAAACTTCCCAACGTTTGCAAATAACAATAAACGAGAAATTTCAGATGTAACATGGGATAAGTTTTTCATACTTCCTCATATTTTAGCCAGTTGACGCTGAAACAAATTCAGGACACACAAAGTTTCAGGATATGATTGGAAAACGATTCAAAGCATCTAACAGATTATCCCCAAGAAGACAGAGGCAAATTCTCTTTTTCTGATTACGAGTTGGGAATATATAAATGCAAGGTTTGTCAACTTCATCCCAGAACATTTTGCAAGAGAGATTAATATAAGAAATCATGACTGCGAAAGGAACACCACCACATACATAGAGTCAAACTCCAACACGCCACAGAGTTACAAGATGAAACTAGAGGTACAAATTCCAAATCAAATTCGCAAGAACACAACAGTGGTGTTTCATTAGACTTTCCTAATGGATTTCAGGATCCAACAGCTGGCTCTGGAGACTGCACATATGAAATGGATATGAGGTTTGATCTGTATTTCTCACGATTGTCACCATTCATAACAGCAAACCCATTTACTTTGGTATAGCTCCCAGGTGAAGCATGTAAGTCAGTAACTTTCTCAGGCAGGGAATACGAGATTGCAATAAGCGACTCGCAAATCGACTCTATCGAAACCTTATTGGTGGGAGCTTCTATTTCCATAGAATTTTGCTATATACCTGCAAATATAGAAGGCATGCTGAATCTTAAAACTGCTGGCTAAAATGGAAAAAGTGAATCGATATACAAAAGTTTACATTGTCTCCAACCACATCTATCTTTTGATGTACAAGCACACACCATAAAATGCAAGATCGCCTCAGATCGCCCTCTCACTCATAAAGCAACTCCTGTTTGCTCAATCAAAACAATAATGTAACAAGTTTTGAAATTTCTTGTCTGGTTGTACAGCATTTTTGCATAAAACATCTGCCATTCACGATGTGCATGGGTTTGGAATTGTTCACCCAAAAAGTATAAACCATTCTTTCAAGACCCTAATATGTGATAAAGTCATGATTACCAATAAAGAATAGTCTACTTTATGGTGCACCAGTTAAGGCCCAAGCAAAAACTTTACCACTTATCACTCATTCGATCATTAAGTGAAATTTCAACCATCAAGACTTTAGCAACGTACAGGCATGCAGAAAAAAAATTGAAGTAACCAGGCATTTACATTGTCCAACCTATGCATTCTGAATTTTGAAGAATTTCCCCATCAACGAGTACCAGTAAGTCATAACCATTAATGTCATATTCACAGTAGCAAGAACAAATATTAAGCTTTTAAAATCCCAACTTATCATTGTGTTTGTGCCTAAAAGATCCATCTTTGCATGTGGGGGGTACACGCATTTCCTATAATCTACCAATTGCAGTTATCAAATATCATTAGCGCAATCTTCAAAAACACCATAGTAACTTGTGGATTTAAGTGTTACTCTTTCATTGAGAAAAACATATTTCCATGAAAAGTCTCCATCCTAATAAACCACAACCATCAACTACCATCTACTCCTGCCTGGTTGATTTCACACCTCAAATATCGACACGATATGGTAATACAAGCACAATTAAGAACACAGTTACAAAAATCAAACATGAATCTGCACACAGACACAGAAAACAGCCTTGTTCCTCATAGAATAGCTATCCGACATTTAGTTGCATTTTAAATCCGTAATAGTAATTCCATAAGCAATCTCCATCACCAAAACAATTAAAAAGCTATTCATTACTTAATCATAACAATAGTAATTCAATGCTGGAATATGATTTTATTTTCATCCAAATATCCTAAATTGATTTATGTAAATACTATTACAGCTCTATTCAATTCTCAGTAATAACTATTACATTATAACCTTATCCAATTCCGTAAAATGAACATGCCATGCAGGTTTTCCGAAATAAGCCACTATTAATTGAAAGACCAATAGATCTCTTAATCAAACACCTAATTGATCAAGTTCCACAAATCATAGAAAAGAGAGAGAGACCAATCACATATTAAAATCTAAAAATATCAAGCCTTATCCTGATTTCTCAAACATGTTCTCCACAGAAAAAGAAGACCCAGAATCTTATACTGCTATATTTGGGCAAAGATATACATACCCTAATTCAATTTAGCTCATTTAATCCAAAACCACCCCAGATCAATTAGGAAAAAAAAAAAAATTGTTACAAAAGCTCAAATCTTGCTAACATCATTCAAAATTAAGGTAATAATAACATAAATTCAACAAGAATTGCATTAAAAAAGTAACAATTTCATATATTTATAGGACAAAGGAGCAACAAGGTAATGGAGGAAAGGGAAGAGATCAGTACCTTAAAGGCCAAATCTTTCTTTGTGCTTTCCTAGGTCTCACATTGAAAGTGGCTCAAGTGCTTATAAAGGTGCTTTATTTTGCAGTTTAGGACGGAACTTTATGGAAATTGCAAAGGGGACTTAGGCTATATTTGGGCAACAGGATCGCGTTGAATCTTCTAGTCTGCTGGCCCCGGATTTATTTCCGAATTCTGCGTGCTTATCTAGACTAGAATAGTATAAACATTTGACTCCACGTGAAGCGATATGACCGAACTGATATGGAAAGGAAAGTTGGAATCCACTGATCTATAAGTTAAAATTCGGTGGAAACTTGTGGATATGGAAAAGAAAAACTTAAAAAAAAAAATATTCAACTTGTTGAAATCTTCATTGATAGATCCTAGTGAATGGATTTTGATGCTGTCCACTTAGGTCTATTTGACAAGAAAAAGATCAGATACAGATCAGATTAGGATTGTAAACGAGTTGAGTTAAGATGGTATAATGTTGAGCTCAAGCTTGATTCAAAATTTCAAGGCTCGAGCTTGGCTTGAGTTCGACTAAACTTAAAATTTTAAGCTTGAGTTAGACTCGAAATAATATTATTTAAGTTTGAGTTCAACTCGATTAAGCTCGCTTAGACTTGGTTTATTAAAAAAATATTTTTAATTTTAATTTAATTTATATTAATATCATGCTAGATTGAATTTGATTAATATATACACTTGTTTTAGTTCAATAAAGCTTGAATTGGCTCATAAGCTAATCGAGCTAAATATCCGAAGCTTGAGTTCGGTTTAATAAACTACTCGAGTAGCTCGAGCTCGGCTCGATAAACTATCCGGGTAGCTCGAGCTCGAGCTCGGCTAGATAAACTATCCAAATAGCTCGAGCTCGAGCTCAACTCAACTATTCTTGAATCAAACTCGAGTAAATATTAAACCAAGCCTAGGTAGTTTGTGAATCGGCGTTGTTCATTTACACCCTTAGATCAGATATATATAACAAACAGATACTTTTACTCATAAAAAATCAAATAGACCAAATACAGATAAGAGACAGATGACAAATATATATAGATACAGTTATAGATAAAAAAAAAAAAAATAGACCATCCAAACAGACCATTTATCTATTTAAGTTTTAAAATTATTAGTGGAGGGTCTAGTTTATAATTTGAAATTAAACTAAAGCTTTTTCGTTTGTTTAATCACTATTAGACGGATTGAACTGGTCCATTAAAGAATACGACACCATAAAATGCTTCTTATAAGATATTATCACATGTCTTATAAAAAAATAGAAATTTCTAAATTAAATCTATCTTTTATCCCACTCTTAAGCACCCATGGAGTCCTCTTCTCTATTTCTTTATTCTCTTAAACAAAATTTTTTAAATAATTCTGATATGGAATCTCTTAAGGAAAACCACAATTTTAAAATACAATATGTAAAATTATCAACTTGATTAAGAAATGGATTTTTATTAGGCAAACTAAATCTCTCTTTACAAGAAAGAAACACAACCAAGCATACTGCAATAATATCTACATCAAGAGAGTATCCATTGAAATAACAAATAATAGAGTTAGCCACTACAAGCCCATGAATATATGAATACAAGGCGCACTCTCTCTCTCTATTCCCCCTCCTCTCTTGCATAAGTACCAAAAGCGAGTCCTTTTTTTTTTCTCCTCTGAATTATGGTTTATTAGTGATGCTTATTATTTTGTGTTTTCAAAAGTGACAAATTATATGCTTCTTTGAGTAAATTAAACTCCTAGAAGACAACATAGATTTTGATTCTAGAAGTGCCCTTTTCCTTTGCTTCATTTCTTTCTTTTATAGTGCATACGTCTACATGTATAAAGATTATTGTTACTATCTTCAACCATATTTTGTTGCTATTGACCACTATCAACAATTTTGACTTACAATTGTTTCTATTTTGTTACAAAATTTTTATACCACAAAGGTTTACTAGAAACCCTAATTGACGTTCTCGTAATAATTGTCTCCCTCTATTAAAAAACAACCTTATCCTCCATGTTGAAATTACTAATTAGAATAGATGTATCTAAAACCAAGTAAATTATATAAAAAGGTATTAAAGTTTGAGAGTAAGTTCATTTAAGGTATCAATAAGTGATTCAAAAGAGGAATCAACATTTGAGTATAAATTTATCTAAGATATTAACATTTCAAATGGTTAAAAAGAGGTATTGATGTTTTATAAAATGAGTCAAATAAAGGTACTGATCATTGAATGTTGATGAAAATTTAGGATATTTAATTAAAAACTAGTTGAAACGTTGATACCTTAAAAACATTACAAGACATTGGTATCTCATGAGATTCACTTCGCGAAACATTGATTCCTCTTTTGGAGCACTTAAAATAATGATACTTAAATGAACTTATCCCTAAATGTTGAAATCTTCTGGTGTAATTTACCCATCTAAAATCATCACAACCTTCCCAAGTTTCTTCAGAAGGAAGTCCTCACCACTAAATCAAAACTTGTTTAATTTGTTGATTGTGTCTTAATATTACCTAAGTAACCAAAATGACCAATAACTTGTGAAAATGTTATTGAGACACGGACATTTGATGATATAATTGTAATTTTATAAAAATCGTATCTAATTCAATTATATGATCATCTACTTACTTCTTCATATGTTTTTGTGCTCTTAATAGATTAACACACAACATAGCTAATACTTCATCAGTAAATCCCTCAATTTTAAGGTAAAATTGGAGTAAATCATAACCCTAGTCAAACTAGAACTTTAAAAGTCAACAATGATCAAGACATACTAGTAGTTTTAACTCCAATAATTCTACGCTCGAAACTTGATGACAATAGATATGAGCTAAACGTAGATTATAGTTCAGAATAGTATGAGGAAGCTTAAAAAAATTGGATTCGCCCAAAAAACATTCGTCTTGGACTCGAACAGGATCATTTCTCAAAAAATGTATCTGATGCTCAGAATAGTAAAAATATAGATTCGTAATTTCATAAGGATTCGTAAAATATCGGTTTTCTAATTTTTGATAACTAAAAATATCAGATATAGCTCGTTTACGCGTATTTTCCATACTATCGATATCTTGTTTGTCTAGTGTACTATTCATGATACTATTTCGACTATTCATTACTATTAATCTATCTTCCTTTTTTTTTTTTTTACAAACCTATTCTTACAACTTACACACTTATTAATTACCATTTACCTTCTCAATATTACTTTTTATTAAACCACTTTATTACTTTTCTTTACAAAAAATTAATCTTTTTAATCTCTCCCTCTCCTTTTTCTCCCATGGCCTGTGCAAATCTACTCCTCTCTCTCTCTATTTATTTATTTTTTTAATTTGTTTTATTACATCTAAATCCCTCACACTTCTCTATAAATACCACATCTTCTTCCATTTGTTTCACACATATCATTTTTCCTACCAAAACTCTATTAAATTCTCTTCTCAAATTTTCTCTCTATCCATTTCTATAGAACACTCTCTACCTCTCCATTTCAATAAAACATTCATCATACACACTAAACATACTATCCATTATATCATTCATCTATAACTACTGTAACGCCCTAACCTGTTGGCATTACAACCCGCCACGTGTTTTCTCTTAATAGAACACGCTAAGGCTATAATTTCTACAAACAACACGAATATCACCTGTATAACTCTCAAGGTATATATAAAAAAAAAATATGTAGTCCTCAATAAAATAAATAATATGTTAAGTATGTAATCCCATAATCAACTTACTAGACATTGTTGACATAACTGCAGGTCAACAAGTCAAACCATACCCTGAAACTATCACATGAAATCTCCAAATACAATTAAAATTTCAATAAACAAAATATAATCAATCATTAAAGTCTTCTCAGATCCATCCTATATCATCTATGACTAAACAACTAGTCATCCAGGGTAGTCAGGACCGCTAACGCCATCCCCATCCTCATAGATGATATCAAAACCCGAAAGATCATAAATCACATTATCATCACCTGCACCTGAAATGTAATAGAATGAGCAGCGAAGCCCAGTACGATAATATCCAATCCAGTTCAAGCAAGATTATGCACAAACAACATGTATAAATAAATTGAACTAAACTAAATGCATACAACAGTTATTATCTATTTTAGTTCAGCAAAACAACATAGTTCAGAATCTAGTATACATAAATCCTGAACCCATAATAACTTAGACTCTGCTATAAAAACAACCAACTGATTTGAAAATAAATAATCATATATACATATATGGATGAGTGGGTACTCCCCAAACATCCCAATTCCTGAACACCTAAATTCTATCGGAATCATTTCTTAGCACGAGTCCACTCGGGACAACCTCACACTAAGATCATCAGGGTGCCTCACCAGTATTACTGTCTACCAGGTCTCTACTGGTCAAAACTAATCACAACCAGATAGACAATTATTAAGCCGAATATTTATTAAGTTTATTATGCAATTCTGTTCCTACATCCATTCACAAGAATTCTAATCTACAAGCACATACAACAAACAATGGATTGGTCGTACCTTTCTAATTCTCAAGAAATAAATCAAATCTTCTGAATCTGATACCACAACACAAAGTCAACCCAATCTCCTCCAACTCCTATATTCACATCAACAACAATTTCAAATGTCCATGTTACAATGTATATATATATATATATATATCAACATACATGATCGCAAAATCTTAACATAAAACAACCTATCTAAACTAACCTGATATAGAAATTCTCAAACTCGATCTATACTAATCAATAACCCCAAGCACTTCCAATGATATCAAATAACGGATATTTGAAATCCTTAAATCAGAATCTTCACGAAAACCTTATAAAACATATCATATGATCAACATTGTAATATCAAGCTGTTCAATTTTGTATAAAAGGATTCAAAACTTATACTTACTATTATGGAACGTATAATACTTGTTTCTCCTCTTCCTATTCTGATCAAGACATGAGCTAGGGTTTATTCTTCAAAATCCTCATGAAACATTTCATCCAACCATAAGATACTTATACAAATTTGTATAAATCCAAATGAGAAGGTTAAGATCACTTACTTTTAATTTGTAACACCCTCCTATTGATTCTCTAGGCCTAGATCACCAAGAACGCTTCAGAACTCTCTCATACGAAGGGGAAACGAAATAAGGAAAAGTCTGCCGAAAATGATTTTCGCGTCTCGTATTTATAGAAATTTGGTCATACGTCGGCTCTACGCCGGCGGCGTACCTTGCCGGCTTACACCATACGCTGGCCAGAGCTACACGAAGGCCGACAGCGTTCATCGGGGCCTTGATTCCCAGAATTCAAATCGTCCCTTCATACGCCGGCAATTCTTGGACCTACGTCGGCGGCTTTTATGCCGGTGTAGAAAAGAAACCCTATGAACGCCGGCAGTTTTCCTCCCAGCGTTAAGAAAAACGCTACTGTTTCCATCCTACGCCATCTGTACGCCGGCGGCGTATATTCTCTAGGAGGCGGCATACAATGTATTACAGAGTACGCTGGCAAAATTTAAATATAGGCCGGCGGCGTTCTTCATCAGATATGCTAGCCTTAATTACAGGAATTAAGAAAATTAATCCAATTGTTGTCAATCTTGTTCTAACACGAAATTGATCAAACTTAACCTATTTTTAACATCAACATATAGGCATATTAGAATCTAGTAGCTTGTGAACATTTACCACTTAAAATAATTTAGTCTATTACAACTACCTTAGGTAAAAATTCCTAAAATCATCTTCATGTTCATGTTAACATAACATAACCATATCGTGTGTTTTTTAAACTCATGGGTATTACGGAAGAAACAATATATTTATGTCTTGTTTAACAATATTCAAGTATTATTATTATTATTGCTTTTAGTCTAACTTTATTTATTCATACTCTTATATTTCTTGTAATTTATTTATCTCATGTAATTTTATTAAGACTAGTCATCTTCTAGTCTTAAACTTGTCCTTCATCAAGTCAAAACAATGGGGACTTATCCATTCTAAGTCCCGGAAGCCTTGAATATAAATCTAAGACTCTAAGCTTCCTTTTCTCTTATTTTCTCTCTCTCTGTCTCTCTCTTTTTTTATGAGACTAATGATAATCGAGTCTAGGAAGCCTTGATAAGAAGATAAGGTTTCCATATTTTTCCTTTTTTTCATGCTCTTACCTTATTTATTCCTTTTATTTTTATTTTATGGTGACTAGAAATTATTTAGTCCCCGGGAAGTCTTGATACAAGCTAAGACTTTCATATTTTGTTCTTATATGATTATTTAATTTTCTATCTTTTTATGTTCTACATGAATTTGTTCTCATAACATAACTACTAAGTTCGTATTCATGCATGATCTTAGGACAATGTTGTTATCTTAATGAAAATTTTCAAGACAATAAAAGGAACAATTTTTCTTTCATATAAAAGATAGGACCAATCTCTAAAGAAAAGTGAATTTTAACACATAAGAGAAATTTCCACTAAGACTTAGAATAATGGTTCAACTATACTTTTTCAAAATATTCTTATTAATTGAATTTTAATGTTGATGATTCTTTATTATGCAAAATTTTCTTTAAAAAAGCTTATTTATATGGCTTGTGCTTAAACCTTGATAAACACTAAAGAGTAAAATAATTTTTCCAGGTCAAAGTCTAAAATCAACTCACTAGTTGAAAATCTATTTAGAAAATAAAATGGATACAACTTAGGAAAATGGTTCAACTATATCCTTTTCAACCTAATAAAATAAATTCTATCATAAACTTTTAATGTTGATAATTCTTTGTTATATAATGTTTTCTTAAAAACTTATTTATAAGGTATACATCAACATCCCAAAAATATTAAGAACAAAGTAAGTTTTCTAGGTCAAACTAAATTCAATTACTAGTTCAACATTCACTAAAGAAAATAAAAATTGTTAGGCAACTTAAAGAACCATGTTTTTAAGAAATAAATCTATCCTTATAAAGTTGAGAAAATATAAAAATGATAGTTTTAAATGAGTAGGCCTTCGTTAGTAACAAACCCAAAATTTTTATTTTTCTTCCAACAACTTAAAGAAAGATTTCATGAACTTCATTTTCTAAACTTCTAAAAGTAAATTATTTTATGAAAAAATTATTGTTAAGACAACATCGCTAGAATCATGCATATTAAAATAGCCAAAATTTTAATATGCTAAATTAAGTTTGCCTATATATGTTTAATTGATGATTGGTAATTTAAATTGATATAGTTAAGTTAATATAATTTAATTTGATTGCATGATAAATACATAGTTTGAGAAATCCTTGTAAATTAAAGTATATGTATGTTAATGAAATTGGAGTGTTATGTGTGTTTGTTGAATTGCATTAATTAAGATATATGTGTAAACCCCCGAAGTTTTGTGATCGAATTAAAGACCTAAACCCTAATCAGAAGTCAACAGGATTCTTAAGTCAACCAAAACCCTAGTTTACCGTAATCGCTTAAGTCCGGCATTACCGTTTTCTCAAGCCCTAGAAAACGAAGTTGGAAAAGTTAGCTATTATAGTTCGTAATAGCTATAGGTTATATAAAAATATCAGATTGAAGGAATTCGAGTGTCCTTTGAACTTGATCGGACATGGTTCTTGAAAAACTGTCTGGAAGCTCGGAATAGGAAAAATATTCCGAATATACCGTTAGACTCGTAAAAATATGAGATTTCCAAAAATATCAATTTCGTAATTTTTCGGTAGCTAAAAATATCAGATATCGCTTTTATACGCATATTTTCTTACTACCGGCATTAAATTGTCATGTCTACTTTTACATTACACTATTTTCTACTATTCTACACTATTCACTTATCTCTGCTTTTTCTTACAACCTACTCTTACAAACCATACACCTATTTCTTACACATTTTCATTTCTAATACAATTTTACATATTTCATTTCTTACTTTTAATTAACAAAATAACAAAAAAATTAATTTTTCCCTCTCCCCCATGCATGAATGGCGCCAGCCCCTCCCTCTTTTCAATCTATATTGTTTTATTTTTCATTTATTTAATTAACACAAATTATCTCCCACATTTTTCTATAAATACCTCCTCATACCTTCACTTCTTTCACACCACTTCTTCTCTAAAGTTACTATACCAAAATCTTTCTCAAAATCTCTCAAGAATCCTCTCAAGAAGTTCTTCCTAGTTTAGCTTCTTTTAGGTAAAAATTCCTCCAAGTTTTCTTTATGTTCATCTACTTAGTATGAGCTTAGCGTGCGTTTTCTAAAACCATGAAGGTTAAGAAAGCAACAATAGGTTCATACTTTGTTTTTGTTCATAACATCAAATTCCTTTATGTTTCTTTATGTTCCTTTATTTCCTTTATGTTTATTACTATCTAAATATCTATGTAACTATATATATATTATTTAGAGCATATAAGCTCATTGTCTTGCAATTTATTTATCTTTCATGCAATTTATTTACTTCATTGCAATTTATTTATTTCAAAGTTTTTTTAAGACTAGTCATTCTAGTCTTAGACTTGTCCTCATCAAGTCAAAACAATTCTTTTTCTTTTTCTTTTTGGGACTAGTCTTTTCTTAGTCCCGGGGTACCTTGATGAAGCTAAGGTCCCAATACTTGATTTACTTTCTTATTTGCTTAATTTTTCAAGCTATTATGTTCCTTTATATTTCTATAATTTATGATTCATATTTATGCATGAACATAATGTTTTTGTCTCAATAAAAATAAATGGGGAAGTGTTATCATAAACTAAAGGTTCTTATTAAATAAAATAGAAATAGATTTCCTAAAAACTCATGAACATGCTTGGAAATGATTTTTCTTACATAGACAAAAGGTTTTATGAAAACTTATCTTTCATCAAGAAATAGAAATTCTTTTGGAATCATTACAAGAAACAAAAATGTCATTTTATTACTTTTTGAATCCAAGTTTAGAAAATAAAACCACACTTTAGGAAATTAAAGTAATTACAAGAGATTAAATTTAGAAAAAGAATATTCATCTCCAATAACTCAAGATCTTTCAAAAAATAAAATAAATATTCAAGAATCAAGTTCAAAGTCTTTTAAAACCTTACTTTTTATAAGTTGAGACAACTTCATTTACTTCATCCATTTGTTATGAGTCATTACATATATGTATATACCTTTCAAAAAGTTTACAAAATACTTGAAATATTTATCTTTTCAATTGAGCTTTGCTTACAAGAAGGAAAACAAGTTTTTGCAAATTCGTGGCAAATCTGGTCGCTGTCTTTTGGAACCCAAACGACCTAGTTTTATGAAAATAAGCTTAGAAATGCATAGATCTTTTCGAGTAGGTAGAAAACGGTATATTATAGAAATTCCGAGTTAAAATGAGCAAGTTATGGCCATTTTAAGTTGGAATTTCCTCTTATACGATTTTACCCGATTTTAAGAAAGATTAGAATCTTCAAGAATAGAAGTTTTATAAAAGACTCATTTTGGGTATTTCATCTTGTTTAGGTGACAAGGGACCCGAGATCGTCTATCCGGAGGACTATTTCGATTAGACCTACCGATTATGGAGTGAGTTAATTCTTTTACTAAGTTACATTTCCTTGTTTGTGCTTGTAATTAGTGGCACTAGAAATTTAGGAAAAGATGAATGAACCAATGTTATGAAATAATTGTTGAAAGAAAATTAAGTATATCGAAAGACGATATGTTAAATAAAAGTGTGACTCTTGTATTGATATGATGAAATTATGGTTGATCACTCTTAACATGAATTCAACTTATATGGTTAAATGTTTAATTGAAATTCATTCATGCATATCATACTTATGAGTCACATTTATTTCACTACTATTCTTTGTGTGGGGAAACGAGGAAGTGGTAGTGGTGGCTAGTAGGAGCCGATAAGTCTACATGGGCCAGTATGAGCCAGGAAGTCTACAGGGCAAGCAGGAGCGGGCAAATATGCAATTATTGATGGTCGTATGGGCCTGTAACCACCCAACCCTTGTCATGGAGGGCGTTAAATCCATGCTACACTTGATTTTTGATTAATCTTGTGTATTTGGTCGATCATGTGATTGTTGCATTTCATATGCTTGAATTAAATAACTTTGTTGTCGTATGGAAATGTTATATAGTTAGGAATTATTTCACTAAGCTAGATTTGCTTATACCCTTATATTTTTCTATTACAGTATGATTATCTATGGTTGGCCCCGAGGAGCCCAGTGTGCTAGGTATGAGCTTACGCTACTAGGACTTTTTGGAGGAAGTTTATGTATTTTTAGTTTTGAACATAGACTTCTAGGAAAAATCTCTATAGTAGACTTATGAGATAGTTATGTTTATTTTGTTATTAGTAAAGACTTAATGAGGGGGGAATGCTCCTAAGATGATGTACGAACTCGTTATTAAATGAAAACCTTATGTTTATCTATTTAAGTTCATACTTGCTTTTGCTATCTATTTAAACGTAATACCCCTGTGAGTCTCCTACTATCTTAGAAGCACGCCTTGCATATGATATCGAAGCTCCTGAGTGACTACGGAGTGTCATTTATTAGCTTTAATATTATATGTGGCGGACTGCCACGTTTAGGATACCCTCTGGGCGTGAGATATATGTGTATTAGATGCATGATATAACAGATTTTGAAGCCTTTAATTTAAGCCAAAACCCATTAAATTAATAAAATTAGGCCCCAAATACATGCAAACCCCAAGCTCATGTTTATAGCATATTCCATAAGCTTCTAAATGCCCCAAAAATAAAAAACGCAGGCAAAAATATCGCAAACCAAAACATACCCTCTCTCTCCATCGTCTCTCTCTCTTTGTTTCTGCTCTTTCTCAAGCCCAAACAAATCCATTTCATCCATTCAAATTTCTTCTAAGCTATCACAGCCTAGATGCAAAGCTATGAAGTAAGATACAAACTCAAGAGAAGTGGGAACTAAGCTAAGAAAGTTGGAGAAACGAACTTGATTACTACTAGTAGCTAAACAAGTAAGAAAAATTAATTTCTTGTTTGTCTTGTTTATTCATGATTTTGATTGGTGTTAACGTTCGATAGGAGTAGAACTTTGATGTTATATGTGAATTAAGGGCATATTATTATGTATGTTAAACTAGGTGTGCCAATAGATATATGTACTCTTAGTGTTTGATGAAATAAAAAGTGAAGTTTGTGATGATATGACATATATATGGATGTTGTTAGTGATAAATAAGTAGAACTTGAATCATTAGAGTAATAAAAGAGTTTAATAGGCCTAAAAGATGAGATTATGTTTTTAAGTTAAGTTTGTTGTGTGTGTGTGTATATATATATATGTGTGTGTGTAATAGACTCAAATAAGTGAATGAACTTGATAATGCTTAATACTATGTTTATGGATTAGTTGGCATGTTTTTGCAATTACAAAAGAGATAAATAAATAGTTAAAAGATAGAGGATTTCAAAAATTTCGAAACAACTACTATAGGGCATTTACCCTGTTCATAACAGGCGTAAGCAAGGCTGTTATCTCCTCGGATGCAACTTTCTCTATTAATCATGGCCGTGATTCAGCCCGTGATCTCCTTTCATGTTCCAAAAAGCTTGAATACGACCTTTTCCAAGCCCTTGATTCTTTCTGACTTCTTTCTTAGTCAACATGACCTAGATCATGACAGTAACAGAGCCTGTGATCTCCCTGAGTAGTTTTTAGAAAGCTAAATATGGGCGTAATTGTCATCACGACATACATCTCGGCCGTGATTGTGCCTGTGATCTATATCATGGCCTTTGTAATGAACGTTACCAACCTTCTGGTACTATTCATGGAAAATTAAAAAAAAAAAATAGATGAATGATTAATGAAATATGATATGAATATTTGTATTTGTATGAATAAAGAGTTGTGTGATGATTTGAGTTTTGTCTAAATTTTATGATTATTTAATGATTTAGTATATTATTGTGAATTAATAATATTTTATATGAAATAATTCGTTTGATAGATTCCCGTATTCAATTGAGTTCGAATACCGATCTTTTGCCTGATAATTCTATTTATCAAGATACGCAATAATGTGATTATTGATTGTTAGGTTATACATTTCTAATCCAATTCTAATTGAAGAGAAATTTAAGTGTTTATATTGGTTATGCTTTTAGCCGTTGAATTGGGTTCAGGGAGCGGCAACCTTGTCTGAGCGGACACAAGGTGCTTAGGCTACTCATCATGATGCAATGACTTCCAATAGGTGGCTCAGTGGGTAATTGATAGGGTATATGGTATCGAGTAATATTTTCTTATTCTTAACATGATATAATATGATTTAGTTCACGTTTTATGGGGATGATTGAACTAGATGATATTATGGATTAAGTTAAGTAAAGTTGAGTAACTGCTGTAAACCCTAGATGAAATTACCTTTTCTTTATGAGGTCATTGCAGAGATATAAGTATTTGAGAAGCTTTTATCAACCCCCTGAGTAGCTATAGTTACTTAGGACTCCTAGATTCTTGCCCTAAGGTAGTTGCTTGCAGGGACTACCACGACGCTTCCCAACTACTGCAATGGTGGGTCAAGGATGGTAAGTTACTTTATAGAATTGAAATCGGGTTTGAATAATCTAGTGTTGTTTTGTTGACTTAATAAGAGAAATAATTTATGATTTTTGCCTTGTATTAGTTCAGGAGTGCATGCCATATCATATTTGTTTTTGCTACTGTACTGAGCTTCTTGCTCACTTTTATCTCTTTTAGGTATTGAAGAAGATAAGTTTTATGATTCCTTGGGCTATGGGATGGACTTTGAGGATTTCTGGATGAGTGCGATGATTAAGACTCTTGGACTGACCTTGTTTTTTTCTTTTCAAGAGAGACTAAATCAAGCTTTGTTTTTAAAAAATGTAATAGTATAAACCAGGCTTACTTGTAAGCCTAAGTTTGTAATATAAAGTATTTAAGTTTCCCTATACTATATGTATTACATGATTTTGTAAGCATTGAGATACCAGGTTATGGGTATCTATATATTGCTATATTAAAGTATCTACTCAATGATGAGTAGTTTTTGTTAAAGTTTTGTATTTTTTTAAATAGGTTAACAGGCAATCCACATAAATATCTCCTTTTTCAGATGGCCTTATGTATAGTACTTAAGTATTATGCATGGCCAGGGGATTTGACATGCTTAATCAATGGGATTAAGTAAGCTAGGTCCTTACACATAAAATATGATTATATATCTAAATTAAAGGATTTTTCAACTATATAAATATTTATGTGTTTGTTATAGACTTTTTAGATGAAGTAAAATTTTGAAAAGTTACAATGTAAGTGCAAAGATTTTCATATCAATTATGTACCAATCCATTTTGAAACCCAAATGGATTTTAATATAAAAAATAACCTTAGAAATAGATATATCTTTTTAAGTAGGTAGAAAATGACATCTCATATGCGAAACTCCGAGTTAAAATGAGCGAGTTATGGCCATTTTAAATTAGAATTTTCATTCATCCGAATTTTGACAAAAATAGTGGAATAGAATTAGAAAGTTTAAGTAGAACTTTTATGAAATATTTATTCCTGGTATTTCTTTCGTTTAGGTGACAAGGAGTCAGATGATCCATATCATGAGGACTTCTATGAGTAAAGGATTTTTGAAAGGATGACCGAGTGAGTTTATCTCCTACTTTTACGTACTTGTTTGTGCTTATAGATAGCTAGAAGTAGGAAGAGATGAAGATGGAATATGCATAATAATATTGATTGAAAGCATACTAATCATATCAAGACGTGATTGTTGTTGATTAAATTCGTGTTCTATTATTATGATAAATTGTTTGCAAATTCTATGATTACCTTTAAAATACCTTAATCACATGTCAAGAATTATATTAATTAAATCATGCATATCACGAAGTGAGTCACATTGCATATGGATACTATGCCCTTAGTGAGACAAGAGTATAGTAGTGAGGTATTCGCAGGAACCACAAGACTAGCAAGATGGGCGAATAGGAGCTTGAAAGAACTATTTCAAGATGGAACGAATAGGAGCCCGAAAGTACTACAAGTTAGGTGATAAAGTTTGGTTTTAAAGAACTTGGAACACCTAACCTTAAATGGTGGGTGTCAATCAATTCAAATATATGATTTCTAGCTAATCATATGTATTGCTTACTTACATGTTTGCTGCATTTCATATGTTTGTTTAATAACTTGTTTGATTTTATTGATATGAGTATGCTAATTCGGGAATATTTTCACTAAGCTAGTTGAGCTTACACCCTAATAGATTTTTTTTTTTTTTAATATCTTTTGTACCCGAGGTCTCTGTCTATCTAGGTAAGCTTACACTTTTGGAAAGCTTTTGGGGGAAATCCTTTTTAAAATCTTATAATAGATTTCCTTTAAAATCTTTATAGTTATAGTTGTTATTATATGTAAGACCTAGACTATATTTTCAATGTTGAAGATTTAGCAGGCGAATTCCCCTAAGATGATGTAAAGACTATATTTTTATGATTTTGAAGATAATGTTTATTTAGATTCTTGTATTCTCTATTTACTTTCTCAAATTACATTTCCCACTTATGTCTCCTATTGCTGTGAATGATGCCTTACATATGATGTCAAAGCTTTTATGTGACTTTGGGAAGTCATTCTTAAGCTTCAATACCATATGTGGTGGACTGTCATGTTTAGTATACCCTTTGGGGCACAACATCATCCCTTTTCGAAAGTTCTAACCTACTGTATCTAATTTGGTAAAACCTCTAATAGAAGAATATATAATAGGAGGTAGTTTACCATATACTATCTTAAATGGAGAAACACCTAACATTTCATGACAAGAAGTGTTATGGGCATATCTTGCCCATGGAAGGGTATAGGTATTACCGAATGATTTTGTTTAATTTCCCATCTGGTTGTGGGTAATAAGCATTACTAAAGTCCAGTATAGTCTCACTTAGCTAAAAGAGTTCTCTTAAAAAACTGCTAACTAAAATAGAATCCTTATCTAAATCTATTGTTTTAGGAAATCCATGTAATTTGACAACCATTTTGAATAGCAAAAGTCGCAACTTTTTTAATAGTAAAATGGGTTTATAGAGCACCCAAATGACAATATTTTGATAGACTATTCAATACTATAATAATCATTGAATTTCCTTGAGAAATAGATAAAAAAAATGATGAAATCCTAACTAAAATCTCCCTAAATATGTTCTATGTTGGCAAAGGAGTTAATGGTTCAACTGAAGACTTAGTCATATGTTTAACAAGTTAACAAATAGAAGAAGTCTTAACATGTTTCTACCCATCATCTTGTGCCTTTCCTTAAAAAAAGGTTAAAAAAAACTTTAGTGGTTTCTTGTATGTTTTAAATACAGGATTTGAATGATATTCAAATATGAGACAAGAAATAAGAGAAGATGTGACAAAAAAAAAAAAAACCATATTGGAAATAAAGAAAACCAATTTTTCCAACATAAAGGCATTTAAGAGAGGTATCATTGTCCATATTTTATATAATTTGACAGGACTCTAAAATAGAATATCATTTTTTCTTTAACAAGTGTCATAAAGGTATTTGAATCTAAAGAAGGTTAAAAATTGCCTTGAAATTGAATCAACCACTTAAACTCTTGCCTTATGTACAATACTATGGTCATACCTTAACAATTTCTATAAAGACCCGACCTCGAAATCCCCAGATTTAGAGTACCGAGTCCTCAACCACATATAATATTTTCACATTATATGTAAGGTTGTCCTAAAACTAACAATTTATGAAAATTGTTTGATCAAAACTACTAAAACTTTATAAAGAACTTTTAACAAAACAAGATTGCTAATAAAAGTAATCTATACTTACATTTACATCATATGTACATTGTTTAGTGTCAATACAAGACACTACAAAATTACAAGTTTTCTTAAAGCAAAATGAACCCTAGGAAATTTTAAGATCTTTACATCTTAGGCTTATCTATCAAGCCTTCTATACAAAGACTTTTTCTTTAACAAAAACTCCTCTAAAAATCCAGGGTGTTCGAGTCCTATTCGTCCCACTCATCCATGAATTTCTCAAAGTCTGACCCGTAACCCAAATCATCATAAAACTCGTCTCTATTACCTGTAAAGCAGCAAAAGTGAGCCAAAGGCCCAGTACACAATAACAAATGCAAGGATAAGTTATCAAGCTAACTTAAATAAAATGAAATGCATCAATAGACAAGTGATTATCTTATTAAGTTTTTTTTTTTACAAAACAGTAGGAGGGTATTCAAACCTCGGAATCATGCTTTGGGAATTTAGGGATCCTGAGTAATAGCAGCTGTTCAGGGGATTGATATAAGCAGTCCGAATACTTATATCTCCTATATCTATTTCATAAAGAAAATAGCTTCATTTAGGGTTCAAAAGTCGTTGCTCGACTCTACTTAAACTCAGTCCATAACATGAGCCTAGTTCACAAGTTCCCATAAACTTTGAACTAAACGATGGTATTTCCCCCTAAGTTTAAGTAAACGTTACTCAGATACTATTCCTCCTATCAGCTACCCACTTAACCAAAAAGAATCGCTATTGCATCATAGCGTACCATTGCATCATGGTAAAGTCATTGCATCAAGACTTGGTTAAGCACCTAACTAACATGTCATTGCATCATGACAGTTTTGCTGCTCCTCGGACCAGATTAAACAGCGTAATAGACATCCAGATCATCAAAACATTAAGCTGAATCAAATTAGGAATGCCTAGTCCTAATAAACATCAAACAAGCTATTGCGTACCTGAACCCGATAGTATATCACTATAGTCACTTGGTGAGGAACTAACCGAAGAACCTTTAACTGAAATAGGAATATCAGAATAATCAATAATTGAATATAGATTTCACATCCATATATTATATATATATATATTATATTTATATCACAATCCTAGATTAATTATACAAGGGAATTCATTAAACTTTGCATAAAGTTTTAATATTAATTCATGCATAAAACATGTTTATCTAGCTTATATATTCAATAGGAGATCATATATGAAGTAAAGATTGAAGACTGAAGAACTTTGAATTTGAAAAACTCAGGAGATACACTGCCTTCCAATGCTTGCAAAATTTGAATGAACGCCGGCAGCGTGGAAAGTATATGCCGGCGGCGTTTACTCCGGCGTTTAAATATTTGGTTCTGTTCCACTTCAACACCGCCCCATACGCCAGCTGCTTTGAATCTCTAATGGCCGACGTACATTTTGAAAAATAAACGCTGGCAAAATTTTCTTACGAAAACCGGCGGTGTTCAAAGCGGCTTTAAAAAAATCACTTCTGTTTACTTCCAACACCGCTCTACGCCGGCGGTGTTGAAATTTCAGATGCCGGCGTACGTTCAGAATAGACCTATTCGAATAGAACTCATTTTCCCTGTTTTTCACTTTGTAACTTTCTAACCTATAACACTTTTAATCCTTCTTCAATTTCATTTTAGCTTCATATACTAACTCCTATCTATACTAATCAATCCTAGCAACTTAGAACATTAAATCAATACACTTAATCACTTCAAATCCCATTTCCACTCATCCTCAACTTTAACTACTCAAATTATCTTTATCCCTTCCCAACGCTCCATATTACTACCACAACACATAAACAAACTCACACACTAACAAAACACAATCTAACCTAATTTCAATGCATGAACAAGCAACTTAGATGACATTAAACTCATTCTATCCAAGATCTCACATAGCTACTATAAGAAATGAAAATAAACAAAAGCTATACTATTTTAACTCACATGAATCAGCCTTGTCTTGGAGAGAATTTTGATTCACAAAGCTTGATGTTATCTTTGGTTTGGGGCTTGGAATTTGGAGTGAAAGAAGAAGAGAAAAGGAAAGAAAGAAAATGAAAATTCGGATGAAATTAAAGGGCTGCCAAAAGAGAGCCTAATTAAGCAAATTTTGGTCTTAATCTTATCTCAAGTTTGACTTTTAAGACTTATTTGACTTTAGGTTGCATTTGGGGTAATTTGAGGCTCATTTGAGTTATTTTTAGGCATGAATATTAGCTTAATTAAGGGAAATTCTGTCAACTATTCTTAAGCAAATCCAAAGTTGATTTTATAGATTTAAATATAACTTAACATATTAATGTATAAAAGACACAATTATTAACTATACTATACACACATTAATATATATAAAACAATGACATTAATTTCATTACATATGCAAAATAACACATATGAAATGTTCAAATTATACTAACTTAGACATATTTAAACTATTACCCACTCATCTACTCAAATGTTAATATTACCAAACACAAATCTCATAAATTAACATGCTCATTTAATTCAATAATTAAGATAAATAAACATATACATGGAAGTTAAATAAAATTTAAATTTAGATCATTTCAATTTCGCCAATTATTTTTGTTACTCATGGTATTTATATGACTTGATACAAAATCTCTTTTGAGCTTCTATGGTTAATCAGAATTATAAAATGAGATCCCAACAAATATTGTCTTAGTTTTCTCATAGCATTAGCAATTGCATGAAACTGCAAAATAAGCACTTGCTTTGCTTAAGCAAGGGTCGGAGCTTCTTACTTGTTGTCGGTGAATAATAGGTCATAGCCCATTCGACCCACCATAATTCTCATATAGGCCAAAAGGCTAAGATGCTCCATGAAGATTCACCTAAGCCAAGACCTTGATACTTAGTCTCTTAATGAGCTTAGCTTGGCAAAGACCTTGATCTCCTAACCTTAGATATCTAAAGTTGAGCTTAGGTTATTGTCACGCCTCAGAGGGTACCCTAAATGTGGCAGTCCGCCGCATATAATATTAAAGCTAATGAATGACAACCTTAGTCATGCAGGAGCTTCGATATCACATGCAAGGCGTGCTTCCAAGATAGTAGGAGACTCACAGGGGTATTACATTTAAGTAGATAATAAAAGCAAGTAAGAACTTATATAAATAAACATAAGATTTTCATAATAATATCCTTACATCATCTTAGGGGCAATCCCCTCGCTTTAGAAGTCTTTCAAAATAATAATCACTATAACATAAGCCTACTATAGAGATTTTCCAAGAAACCTATGTTCAAAACTTAAATACATAAAGCTTCTCTCAAAAACTCCTAGTAGCTTGTACTCGCACCTGGCATACGGGGCTCCTTGGTGCCAACTAAAGGTAATCGTATTGTAACAAAAAGCTATAAGGGTATAAGCAAAACTAGCTTAGTGGATAATTCCATCTATAAGACATTTCCATAATTCTTACAAGTATTTTAATCAAACATATGAGAATGCACCAATCATATGAACAAACAAGATACACATGATTAACTGGAAATCAAGTGTAGCATGGATTTTACGCCCTCCATGTCAAGGGTTGGGAGGTTACAGGCCCATACGACCATCAATATCTGCAGATTTACCGGCTCTTGCTTGCCTTGTAGACTTTCCGGCTCCTACTAGCCCATGTAGACTTTTCGGCTCCTACCAGCCACCACTACCATTTCCTCGTTTCTCACACGAAGAATAGTAGTGAAACAAATGTGACTCATGTGTATGATATGCATGAATTGATTTCAATATAAATTTAACCAACAATATTTAGTTCAAGTTAAAGTCGATCAACACAATTTTCATCATATCACTACAAGAATCACAATTTATTTATCAAACCAACTTTCGATATTCTTAATGTAAACCCCGGGAATTTTTCACATTAGTACCCGACTCTATAATAGATTGTATAAACTAGATAATAGATTTAGATTCTGATTGAAGTCTGATAATAGAATAATATTTAGATTTTGGATAAATGAAAGATTTAGGAACTGAATAAAGAAATTCTTTAACCCGAATTAATACCAAAAATGAGATTTTGTATCTTGAATAACTAATTCAAGATATGATATAAAATCTAGACCCGAAACCTAGTATACAAATAGGTTTAAATAGAAAACATGAATATAGGGATCAAATAATTGTTTTTGATCTCGATAGTGATTCGAGATTAGAATAACGAGTAGTAATGAGTTTATATTTAGATCTAAACCCTAAATTCAAGATTTCTAGTTGAAATTAAAAGCTACTAATAATAATTTATGTTCAATATCAAAATTAGTGATATATATATAGTTTAATTTTTGTATTAAGTCCAATACTGCATAAATGATTATTTATGCTCCTAAACAGAAAACGATTATCCAAAAATGAACCGTTAAGATTTTAAATACACAACGAAAATATAAACTGATGAATAACTCAAAATCTAAACTTCAAATAAATAATCGGATCACGCTTTTGTTCTAAACCGAGTTTTCTTAAGCTATCGGAGCCTGAAACAAAAATTGACCCAATGAGCTTAAGAAATCCAAATCACGGAGATAAAATTATACGAATAATTGACTACGTATATATATAACCTAAATTTGTATTATTTGAAAATCTAAGTGTTTTGTATAAATTTATAAGCATATTTTTGTACAAAAACTTCCAAATATTAGCTAATCTATACCCGTATAACTCGTATAATTAACTGAAAATTTAATTAGAATAATAAACTAATGTATATATGTATGTTTTTGGCTAAGTTCGGTGGAGAGGGGAGAAGGAAGAGGAGCCGGATTTTTGTTCAAATCATGCACCAAATTAGTCAACAAACCAATCCCAACAACCTATCATATGAAGACAAATCACCTTAGCATTTAATGAGATGAAAACAACAGCAAGAGACCTCAAATTGGAGAACAAATTCGGAGGAAACCGAGGGAGGAAACAGCAGAAGCCCAACTTCTTCTTCTCCTTATATATATAAGCATTGGAAGCTCATTAAGAGAAAACAAACAAATGCCATAAATCCTCACTTCTTCCAGTCCGAAAATACTCCCAAACAACAACCAAATCGAACTGGAAACAAAGAACAAACAGATCATAACACCTAAACTTGGATCAAAGGAAATAAAAGGCTAAAAACCCCCAAAAACGAGCTCAAAGATAAGTTGATATGATTCAAAGGATTTTCGTTCAAATATAAGAGTTGTAACTGACTTCTAATCATCTTAGGAACATAATAAACACAAACACAAGCTTCGGATTTCATCAAACAAGCTCCAACAAGGTAAAACTTCAAAACCTTAGTTTTACTTTCACAAAAATCGAGATCTAGATATTTATGTGTTTAGACGTGTTGAAAGTTGTTATATATCCTTATATATGATATAAACACTTAGAAGTAGTTTAAGTATGTTTTTAGCGTATAAAAATCAAAGAAAAAGAATTGAACCGAGGAGGAAGATGATGAACAGTGCAACACTGCCTCAAGGCCAGTAGTGTAAACACTGTATGCCGGCGGCTTACATGGATAGGCCGGCGGCTTATAGGCGGTTTACACTCAAACAGAGGCTACGTAAAATAATTTTCACGTAAAACATGAACTTAAGCCGGCTATCTGGAAATCTACGCCGGCGGCGTAGGGCCGCGTACGTTGAAAGCTGACAGCTTTCAACACCGGTGCACTCGATATGAATTTTTTTTCTTCAAAAAGCAATTTACACCGGCACCTGGAGATATAGGTCGGCGGCCTTGAGCAGGCTTACAAATAAAATTTTCTAACGAAAGTTTTTCAAATTCAACCAAACTATATATATATATATAATATATCTCTTAAAGCCTATTTAGTATATTATATATATATATATATATATGTGTGTGTGTGTACAACAATATAAAATTTATTATCAGTGATTAGAATAATTAGATTAATATCTATTAACTTTTGAAACCCTAGAATTAAGAAAATATTTAGTATCAATTAAGAGTTGGTATTAGTCAAATATTTGTTCTAAACAAATAAAATAGATAAGAATGGAAATTGAAATAAGTTAATTTCTTGAGTAATGTGACTTCTAAAAATAACCAAACAATTAAGTGAGATCAAATAGGAGAAACACGGCGATATTAAGTATTAATATTGAGTCTAGGATACTAATCACATATAGGAATTTAGTTAATTTGTATTAATGAATACTTTGTCTTAAATAGGTGATTTTGACTCATTAGAGGATCTACCAGTGGATTACTACGACTGAGTCAGTATGAGCAGGTGAGTAATTCAGTCATATTGTACTGGTTGTGATTGTAAATAGTCAAATATATATGCAAGATACTCAAATGAATGTTTGTTGAAAATATGATATGATCTGATTGTATGATTGTTAAAATATTTTTATACAAGCGATAATGCAATGATTGGTGTTGTACAGTAGTATAATGATGACTCTGTGTAACGTATGGTCACCTCGAAATGGAGTAAAACTTTTGACTTAACAAAATAATATGAACATGCATTGCACGAATTGCATTATTGCATATATGGTTGTGACAGCGCTACGTATTAATATTTCGGATCTCTGTTTTTGCTTGGTTGATCTAATGTGTGAGTCTTCCAAGGTTCTCTTTGGTCTGGCGGTTCTATGAGGAACTAAAAGGCACCGAAGAACATCGCCCGTAGAATCTCTTTGAAATGATTAATACTTAGGGAGTTTCTAAGGAAGTTGCAGGAGATAGTCAGTTTAATCAACTATATGAAGAGTGATAACTTAAAATGAGAAATTGCTGATGCTCCTGTGTACTTAGTCTCTCATGGGCAGGTGGGTCATTAAGATTTGGTTCTTCAACCCATTAAAAAGAGGGCGTAAATATTTTTCCTGTTTGGATTCTAGATCATCCAAACTTGTATCTGTGCATATGGTTGAGTGCTTGCATTGCATATGATTTGTTAATGGCTTGTGTGATGTATGGTATGTCTGGTTATTCACTGAGCTGTGGTTTCGCTCATACTTCTACAGTCTTTTTAGGTTCACTTTACGACCCTGGTTAGTTACATCCAAGAATATGGCTCCGGTAAGAGCTTTGAAGCTAGAAGTGTACAGATCTATCTTAGTTTGATGATTATGTACTATTAGATTAGATTATTTAGTTGTGTACTACAAAATAATTATATAATTTGTAATAGTAATGTAGCGTTTATTCACTAAGTTATTTCTTTCATATATTTGTTATTTCTTATCAAGCAACTTAAAAGATCCTGTTGTTTTGAAAACCTGTTATTCTCTGAAGGTAATTTAGTAATGGTGTTCAAGTGTAACTTGTTTACTACTACTAGGATACCCTCGGGGCGTGACACTTAACTTGTATTAAATCATTCATAATACCAAGTCACATAACAATTATTCATTTTATCTTTTTCTTAATTGCTAGTGCTACTAAGTACAAGCACAAAACAAGGAAATGTAACTTATTAAAAGGAATAACTCACTCCATGTCGGTAGATCCTAATCGAAGTAATCTTCCGGAAAAATGATCTTGGGTCCTTCTCCACTTAAACAAGATGAAATACCCAAAATGAGTCTTTCATGAAGTTTCTATTCTTGAATATCTTAAACTTTTCTTAAAATCGCGGTAAAATGGTATAAGAGGAAATTCCAACTTAAAATGGCCATAACTTGCTCATTTTAACTCGGAATTTCGCATATAATATACCGTTTTCTATCTATTTAAAAAGATCTACACAATTCTCAACTTATTTTCATAAAACTAAGTCGTTTGGGGTCCCGAAAAGGCAGTGACCAGATTTATCACGAATTTACAAAAACTTGAATTCTTCCTTTTATCAAAAACTCACTTGAAGAGATAGATTTTCCAAATATTTTATAAGCTTTTTGAAAGGTATAAACATATATGTAATGACTCATAACAAATGTATGAAGTAAATGAAGTTGTCTCAATTTATGAAAAAGTAAAGTTTTGAAAGATTTTGAACTTAAGAATTTTTGAAGTGTCCATTTTACTTTGAAAAGATTTTGAGTTATTTGAAATGAGTATTTCTTTCTCTAAATTTAATTGCTTGTAATTGCTTTAAAATTATCTTAAGTTGTTTATAATGAGTATCTCTTTTCTTTTCCTAATCTTATTTTCATAATCTTCTTAAATTCTTAAGGAATGATTTTTTATTTCTAAACTTACCTTCTAACTCTTTTTGGAAAGTATTAACACTTCTATATCTAGAAAAATAATTTCTTGTTTTCTTGAGATTATCTTAATGAAAAGGAATCATTTCAAGAAAGATGAAGTTGTTGAAAAATCTTTATTTATTTAAAAAAGTCCTTTTTGTGTTATGTATGTTTATAAATTTCCTTAAGAACTCCTCTAAGTTTTGTTTAAGATAACTTCTTAATTTTTAGAAAAACATTAGCTTCCTACTTTTATTTCTAGAAAAAGAATCTTTATTTTAAGAAAACATTTCTTCATTTATTTTGTTGAGACAAAACCATTATGTTCATGCATGAATATGAATCATAAAGCTATGAAAACATAAAGAAACATAATAATTTAGAAGAATAAGCTAATAAGATAATAAATCAAGTATTGGGACCTTAGCTTCATCAAGGTACCCTGGGACTAAGAAAAGACTAATCCCAAAAGAAAAAGAAAATGTTTTGACTTGATGAGGACATGTCTAAGACTAGAAAGACTAGTTTTAAAAACAACTTGAAATTAAATAAATTGCAAGACAATGAGCTTATATGCTCTAAATAAGATATATAGCTATATGGATATATTAGATAGTTATAAACATAAAGCAACATAAAGGAATTTAGATTATGAACAAAAACAAAGTATGAACATATTGTTACTTTCTTAACCTTCATGGTTTTAGAAAACACACATTAAGTTCATATTAAGTAGATGAACATATGAAAATCTTGAAGAAAGATTACCTAAAAGAACTAACTAGAGAGAACTTCTTGGAAGAAACTTCTTAGAGAAATTTTGAGAGAGATTTGAGTATAGTAACTTTAGTGTAGAAGAAGTGTGAAATAAATGGAAGTATGAAGGGGTATTTATAGGAAAATGTGGGAGATAATTTGTGTTAATTAAATAAAGTAAAAATAAAACAAATCGGAAGAGAAAGAGAGGGGGCCGACACATTTCTTAGGGAAATGGGGAAGAGAAAATTATTTTTGTCTTTTAATTAATTAAAAGTAAGATATGAAAGATGTGAAATTATATTGAAAATGAAAATGTGTAAGAAATAGGTATATGGGTTGTAAGAGTAGGTTATAAGAAAAAGTAGAGATAGATGAATAGTGTAGAATAGTAGAAAATAGTGTAATGTAAAGTAGACATGACAATTAAATACCAGTAGTAAGAAAATACGCGTATAAATGTGATATCTGATATTTTTAGCTATCGAGAAATTATGAAATTGATATTTTTGAAAATCTTATATTTTTACGAGTCTAACGGTATATTCGGAATATTTTTCCTATTCCGAGCTTCTGGACACGTTTTTCAAGAACAGTATCTGATCGGGTTCAAAACGAGTTTCGGTTTTACTAAACTGATCTATTTAGGCTTCCTTGGATAATTACGAACTATTCTACTTACTAAACTTTTTCTTATTCTCTTAGGGTTTCTTAAATGGTGATGCCAGACTTAAGCAGTTACGGTAAACTAAGGTTTTTTTTTACTCTGGAAATTCAGTTGACTTCTAATTAGGGTTTAAGCTTTAATTCGAATCCAAAATTTTAAGGGTTTACAGTTATGACTCCTGAGAGGAAGCTCATGATGACCTAATTTCTTAAGCTCACCTTACGTGACTCACCACTTGATTCTTGTCTCACCATAGACTAAGGGGTATATATCTGGTTTAGCCATAATCCACACTCTAATAGCTCATTCGCCCAAGCCTAGAGATGGTTCCTTCCCTCGGAATCAAGCAGCTACTGACCCAAGGTCTACCTTAATAAAAAAGATTTTGTAGGCCCCATGTTGGTATGGCCACAACTATAAATAGCGCTTCCCTCTACAAGGTACAAGCAAGCAAAGCTGATATGATCATTCCTTTACTAGTATATCCTTTTTAAATTCTTTAAGTTGATCTGTGGACTAACTTAACCATTGGAGTGGTTGTTCCAAATAACCCTCGTACACTACTGATCATTTTCTAGGTTCGTAGGGCCTAAACTCTACTGGCGAATTTAGCACTTGGAACATTTTTGAAAAACATAATTGGATGAGCTAATTGAAATAGAACAACCTCTATTGTAGACGTTGTTGCATCAATCTCAACTATAAATTATTGAGAAAAATTTACTAATGTTAATATTAGAGTTGAAATTAAAGCTTCTTTAAGATCCTTACAAGGTGCTTTTACTGGTTTTGTTCATACAAATGAATCTTTTTGCAATATATTTGTTAATGGACTTGTAATCCTTTAATAAAACATCTGTAATATTCAAATAAGCCAAGAAAAACTCTGAATTACTTGAAAGATTAAAGCAAAGGCTAATTTTTTATTGCTTCAACTTTGGTTAGGTTTACTTCTTCCATAGACACGATATGTCCCAACTAATTGATAGCTTAATAACCAAAAGAAGATTTACTCTTTTTCAATTAAAAAGTGTTGTCTAAGAAAATTTACAAAACTTGTGATAAATGTTCTCCATGGAAAGCCAATCCTAACTATTACTAGGATATTGTCAAAGAAAAACAATAACAAATTTCCTAAGAAATGATTAAAATATCCCATTCATGATCACTTGAAAAGTCAAACGGGCATTACATAAGACAAAAAACATAACAAAAAATTCATAATGCCTATCGGGTATTCTAAATGCAGTCTTCTCAATGTCTTCTTGATGCATTCTAAATTGGTGATATCTTGCATGCAAGTTAAGCTGTAAAAATACTTATGCTTTGTATAATTTATCTTTCATAATGCCCATCATGTGTTCTAAATGCCTACTTCCATCTTTTTTCTTGAAAAATAAAATGGGGATGAAAATGCATAATGCCATGTTCCAACATTTCTTTGACTTGAATTTCTATCTCACTCTTTATTTTTGAAAGTGTGTGTATCAATGTAGTTTGACATTAATTGGATAAGTCCTAAGAAACAAATGAATTCAATTTTGGATTTGTCTTGTGGGAGGCGGCAATGATGATGCCTCAAACATAAGCAAAGATCTACCCAATACTTGTTCCATGATAGCATTGTTGGTAGTAACTTTGCTGCATGTGTTAGAATTCACTGTCTTAGTTGCTAAATGAAAGTATGGTGCAATTGATTTTGTAGAAAAGAGGCGCTTTAATTGATGATTAGAAATAGGACTTAGTGTAAACCCCGGGAATTTTCCATAATAGTACACGACCTTACAATAGATTGTATAAACTAGATAATAGATTTAGATTCTATTCGAAGTCTAATAATAGATTAATATTTAGATTTTGGATAAATGAAGAATTTAAGAACCGAATAAAGAAATTCTTTAACCCTAGTTAATACAAAAAACGACATTTTGTATCTTGAATAAATAATTTAGGATATGATCTAAAATTTAGACCCGAAACCTGATATACAACTAGGTTTAAATAGAAAATACGAATATAGGGATTAAATGATTGTTTTTTATCTCAATAATGATTCGAGATTAGAATAACGAGTAGTGATGAGTTTATATTTAGACTTAAACCTTAAATTCAAGATTCATAGTTAAAATTTAAAAGCTACTAATAAGAATTCGTGTTCAGTATCAAAACTAAAGATATATATATAGTTTGGTTTCTGTATTAAGTCCAATACCGTATAAATGATTATTTATGCTTATAAATAGAAAACGATGACTCAAAGATAAACCGTTAAGATTTTAAATACACAACGAAAACAAACTGTTGAATAACTCAAAATCTAAACTCCAAACAAATAATCGGATCACGCTATTGTTCTAAACCGAGTTTTCTTAAGCTATTGAGGCCTGAAACAAAAATTGACCTAACGAGCTTAAGAAATCCAAATCACGGGAGATAAAATTATATGAATAAATAACTAGGTATATATATAACCTAAATTTGTATTATTTGAAAATCTAAATGTTTTGCATAACCCTATAAACATATTTTTGTACAAAAACTTTCAAATATTAGCTAATTTATACCCGTATAACTCATTTAATTAACCTAAAACTTAATTAAAATAATAAACTAATATATATATATATATATGTAAAGACCCGATCCTCTAAATTCCGAGACATAGAGTACCGAATCCCTAACCACATATAACGTTTGCACATTATATGTAAGGTTGTCCTAAAACTAACAGTTTATGAAAATTGTTTGATCAAAGTCACTAAACTTTGAAAAGAGATTTTAAACAAAACATGATTGCTAACAAAAGCAATCTATACATATACATTTACATCATAGAAACCTTGTTTAGTGCCAATACATGACACTACAAAAATTATATGTTTTCTCAAAACATAAGAATCCTAAATGATCTTATGGTCATTACGAAAAAAATTTGGCTTAACTAACAAGCCATCTATACATAACTTCTCCTTAGCAAAAAGTCTTCTAAAAGTCCCGGGTAATCGGATCCTATTCATCCCACTCGTCCAGAAATCTTTCGAAATCGGACCCATAGCCTAAGTCATCGTAATACTCGTCTCCAATACCTGCAAAGCAGCAAAAGTGAGCCAGAGGCCCAGTACACAATAACCGATGCAAAACATATCATCAATTCAATGTAATGCATCATAGATCAAGTGGTTATCTTTATTACATTTTCATTCACAAATCAACAAGAGGGTATTCAAACCCCGGTCACACTTCGGGAATCTAGGGATCCTGAGTAACAGCAGCTGCTCAGGGGGTTGATATAAGCAGTCCGAATACTTATATCTCCTATATCTATTTCATGAAAAATAATAGCTTCATTTAGGGTTTAAAAGCCGTTGCCCGACTCTACTTAAACTCAGTCCATAACATGAGCCTAGTTCACAAGTTCCCATAAACCTTGAACTAAATCATGGTATTTCTCCCTAAGTTTAAGCAAACGTTACACAGATACAATTCCCCCTATCGGCTACCCACTTAACCAAAAGAATCGCTATTGCATCATAGCGTATCATTGCATCATGGTAAAGTCATTGCATCATGACTTGGTTAAGCACCTAGCTAACATGTCATTGCATCATGACAGGTTTGCTGCTCCTCGGACCAGATTAAACAGCGTAGTAGACATCCAATTCATTCAAATGTTAAGTCGAATCAATTTAGGTCAATTTAGAAATGTCTGGTCCTAGCAAACATCAAACAAGTTATTGCGTACCTGAACCCGTTAGTATATAACTAGGATCTCTCGGTGATGAACTAACCGAAGAATCCTTAACTGAAATAGAAATATCACAATTAATAAAAGAAATCCAAATAATTGAATATAAAGTCATAAATAAGCATTTAAAGATCCTATTATATCCCAAATTGCTTAATAAATACTTAATTGCTCAAATAACAAACTTTGGAAACTTTTTAGAAAAAGTTCTTAAAATTCAAAAACACAGGGGATACGCCGTACTCAACGCCGGCGGCGTTGAGCCGGTGTTCAATGTCCTAAAAGAAATGCACACAGCCAACGCTGGCAGCGTTCAAGGGTACGCCGTCAGCGCCGTCAACCTTTGTACCCTACGTCGGCGGCTTTGAGCCGGCGTAGAATCCAAAACCAAAGTTTTCAAAAACGTCCAGAGAGGTGTAAGCCGGCCGCTTATATAAGTACGCGGGCAGCTTTCACATGTACGCCGGCGGCCTTGATTCCCAGAAGCCAGCGTACAATATGGAAGAAAGAACGCCGGCTGACTTTTCTAGCGAAAGCCAGCGGCGTTCAGTCGGCTTTAAGAAATTTGATTCTGTGGACTATCAACACCGCCTCTACGCCGGCGGCGTAGAAACTCAAATTGCCGGCGTACGTTCTAAAGAACAGACGCTGGCAAATCCTTAGCATAAAAGCCGGCGGCGTTGCAAACGGCGTTAGGAAAAACGATTCTGTGGGCTTTCTACACCGCCTCTACGCCGGCGGCGTAGAATCCCCAGATGCCGGCGTACTTTTTAAAAACAAGCTTAAACGTGAGAATTCAAATCCTCTGTTTTTCAACTTTGAAAAATCCTATCTTAATACATTCTAAACCTTCCTCAACTACACTTCCAACTTCATATCATTCACTCATATCTATACTACTCAATTCTAGCAACTCAAAACATAAATTCAACACAATTAAACACTTCAAACTCCACTTCAATCCAATCTAGATTTCTCTACACAATTCCTCTTCACTTACTCCCCACACTTCATATCACTACAACAATGCATGCATACTCTCACACACTCATATAACACATTCATAACTCATTCCATGCATGAACAACAATTTGATCAACCTTAACTCAATTCATCCAATAACCCTACAACTACTTCAAGAAAGGGAAACAAAACAATAATCACAATTAAATTCACTCACATGCAAATGCTTTGCCTTGGAAAGAGCTTGATTTTCAAAACTTACTATTGCTCTTAGATTAGGCTTGGAATTTGGAAATGGAGAGGGAAATGGAAGAAGAAGAAGAAGAGAAAAAGAAGAAAGAAAAGGAAAATTCGGATAAAATTTGAGCTGCCCCAAAAAGTAGTCAAATTAGCTTAATTTTGACTTTAACACATTCCAAATTTACCCCTTAATGCATATATTAACTTAGGATGCATTTGGCATGAATTTGAACTTCATTTGGCCTTGTATTTGAGCATAAACGTTACTTAATTAAAGAAACAAAATTTCCATCACTAATCTTGTAAAACCAAAGTTGATTTTTATAATCTAACTTAACTAACGCCTTAATGTACAAAAGGCAAAACTAATAATTTCATTACTCACACATTAATGCATATAAAACAAAATATTAATTTAAATCTACACATGCAAAATAATGCATTCTAGACTACTAGCAACATAACCATGGTATTCATCATACTCACTCAATTCAACAATTTAAAATAATTAAATAAACACATGAAATTTGAATAAAATTGAAATCTAGGTCATTTCAATATATATGCATACGGCTGCATTCGGTGCAAATTGTGGGGAGGAAGAAAGAGGAGCCGAAATATGGTTCAATAATGCAATTCTAAGTCAACAAATTCAATTCCAACAACCTATCAAATGAGAACAACTCACCCAAGCATTTAATGAAGTGAAAACAAGAGCCAAGAGACATCAAATTTAGAGGAAGAATCGAAGGAGAAGCAGCCGCAAGTCTTCTTCTTTCTTCTCCTATATATATGTGTGTAATAAATGCTTATAAAGGAAAAAAAACAAAACTTATTCATCCCCAAGTCCCACAGCACGAAATAGACTCCCAAACATCAACCAAAACGAACTGGAAACAAAGAACAAACAGATCGAAATATTCGAGTTCGGATTGAAAGAAAAACAAAGCTAAAAACGCTCAAATACGAGCTCAAAGGTAAGTTGAGGTAACTCGAGTGGTTTTCTTTCAAATCTAAGCTTTGTAACTGACTTCTAAGAATCTTAGGAACATAATAAACACAAACACGAGTTTCGGATTACATCAACCGAGCTCCAACGAGGTAACAATCCAAAACCCTAACTTTATTTTCTAAGAATCGAGATCTATATATTTATGTTTTTAAATGTATTCAAACGTGTTTTATGTCTTTATATATGATATATAAACACTTAGAAATAGTTTGAGTATGTTTTTAATGTATAAAAATCAAAGAATATGAATTGAACTGAGGAGGAAGATGATGAACAGTAAAACACTGCCTTAAAGCCGGCAGTGTAAACACTTAAAGCCGGCAGTGTAAACACTCAAAGCCGCGGCTTACAGGGATAGGCCGGCGGCTTATAGGCGGCTTACACTGATCAGAGACTATGTAAAATAATTTTTCACGTAAAGGATGAATGAAAGCCGGCTACTGAAAATCTACGACAACGGCGTAGGGCCGGCGTACGTTAAAAGCCGACAGCTTTCAAAGCCGATGCACACGATATGTAAATTTCTTTCAAAAACGATTTATACCGGCATCTGGGTTTGAAGGCCGATGGCTTTGAGCCGGCGTATGCCCAAATTTTCTTAACAAAAGCCTGTTTCGAAAATAACCAGAACTTATATATATATATATATATATATATGACCTAAGTCTACTTAGTATATATATATATGTATCACAATATAGCATTTATTACATAAACAAGTAAAAACAAATATTTAGAATATTTTGATTAATACCGGATGATTCTTAAAACCCTAAGATTAAGAAAAGATATTAGGTGTTAATCAAAGTTAGTATTAGGCAAATAATTGTTCTAGATAGATAAAATAGGTGAGAATGGAAATTGAAATAAGTTAATTTTTCAAGGATTATGACTTCTAAAAATAACAAAACAATTAAGCGAGATAAAATAGGAGAAACATGACAATACTAAGTAATAATAATTACCAAAATATCGAGTCTAGGACACTAATCACATATAGGGACTTAATTAATTTGTATTAATGAATACTTGGTCTTAAATAGGTGACTTTGACTCACTAGAGGATCTACCAGCGGATTACTACGATTGAGGCAATATGAGCAGATGAGTAATTCAGTCATATTGTACTGGTTGTGATTGTAAATAGTCAAATATTAATGCAAAATAATCAAATGAATGTTTGCTGAAAGTATGATTTGATTTGAGTGTATGATTGTTAAAATATCTTTATAAAAGCGATAGTGCAATGATTGATGTTGTGCAGTAGTATAATGATGATTGTGTGCAATGTATTATCACTTTGAAATTGATTAAGACTTATTGACTTAACCAAATAATATGAACATGCATTGCATAAATTGCATTATTGCATATATGGTTGTGACAGCCTGCTACGTATTAATATTTCGGATCTCTATTTTCGCTTGGTTGTTCTAATGTGTAAGTTCTTCCAAGGTTCTCTTTGGTCTGGCGGTCCTATGAGGAACTAAAAGGCACCGGAGAACATCGCTTGTAGAATCGTTTTGAAATGATTAATACTTAGGGAGTTTCTAAGGGGATTGCAAGAGATGGTTTGTTCAATCAACTATATTCAAAGTGATAACCTTAAAACGAGAAATCATTGATTCTCCTGTGTACTTAGTCTCTCCTAGGCAGGTGGGTCATTGAGTACTGGTTCTTCAACCCATTAAAAAGTGGGCGTAAATCTTTTTCCTGTTTGGATTCTAGATCATCCAAACTTGTATCTGTGCATATGGTTGAGTGTTTGCATTGCATATGATTTGTTAATGACTTGTGTGATGTATGATATGTCTGGTTATTCACTGACCTATGGTTTCACTCATACTCCTATAGTCTTTTCAGGTTCACGTTACGACCCTGGTTAGTTATATCTAGGAATATGGCTTCGGTAAGAGCTTTGAAGCTAGAAGTCTACAGATATATTTTAGTTTGATGGTTATGTACTATTAGATTAGATTATTTAGTTGTGTACTCAAAAAGGAACTATATAGTTTGTAATAGTTTGTAATGTTTATTCACTAAGTTATTTCTTTCATATATTTGTTATTTCTTATCAAGCAACTAAAAAGATCCTGTTGTTTTGAAAACCTGTCATTCTCTGAAGGTAATCTAGTGATAGTATGCAAGACTACTAGGGTACCCTTGGGGCGTGACCCTTAGAATTGTGGAATTTTTTCCAATCAAAGTCATCACACATTCATCTTTCAATGATTCCATGATAGCATTGTTGGTAGTAACTTTGCTGCATGTGTTAGAATTCACTGTCTCAGTTGCTAAATGAAAGGATGGTGCAACGTGATGGGGTTGTTGTAGTCATTGTTCTCCTAGTATCATCTTTGTATCTTGAATTGGAAGAACATAAATGCTTAACAAAAACCCACTCCTTGAATAGAAAAGAAGACATCATTACATTGTCCATCATAATCTAATCTAGTCCCAAAACCAATCATAACTTGAAAGTGAGGAGATGGTGCGACATTAAGACTAATATATGCGACAAATTTTTGTTGTACAAAATTATGTGTAATTCCAAAGTTAACAAGTATAGAAAGAAGTCTATTAGTAATCAATCCTTGAAATATGATAGTTCTTTATTGTAACGACCCAAAAAATGCATGATAGGTAAAAGTCATAAAATCATATACCATATATTTTATAATATCATCGTTAATGATGTTTCTTTCACCACATCACCATCTTCCATATCATCATGTAATGTTTGCATTAGTGATTCTTGTGAAATCTATTTTTATCGTAATTAAAGCAAATTATTGCTCATGCTTGGCTTGCATTTCTTCAAATGTCACGTTAAATAGGTTAAGATAGTTTATTTGGTGGAAATGTTTGCTTAAATGCATAAGAAGATGGTGCTAAAGAATTAGCTATACAGGAAGGTTTATAAAATTAAAGAGTATACAGTTTAGAATAAGAAGATGTGGGTTAAGAAATGTATGATTTAGGAAATATATCTTGTTCACACATTTTTCTCTTCATGAATTTTGGCAAGCTAGATAGCATTCATCAGTTCTTTGGGTCTTGCTGGTTATACTTCTCTTTAAATCATATGTTTTAACCAAGAAATAAAATAATTGATTAGAAAAGCTTTTGGTGGCCCAATTATTCTTTTGGATAATGCTTTAAAGTCTGCTTGATAATCTAAAAAGACCCTTATTATATTAGTCTACAAAGCTTGTCTTAAATGTCCTTATACCTCAATGGTCTAAATTTGATTTCTAATGCCTTAAGAAAATTGCTCTGAGGACTTAATTGCTTGTTAAGATACATCTATTTATACCATTCCAAAGTATTATCTTCTAAATCTAATATGTCGCCCTTATTCAACATAGTGGACATGATAGAATTGCTCTACCTCATATGCATACCCAAGAATATCTTATCTAGCAAAAAGAGAGTAAGTTAAGGCATGATGATTATGGTTTTGTGAATGTAATGATTCCCTAGGTTAATTAACATTGTTGCCATTAGATATAGTCTGTTTTTTTTTTTTTGTGCTTTTCCAATCTTGAATTAAATTTTGCTAAAGAATCTTGTATAGTTTGCAAAGAATTTATATTATATTTGTTTCTTGATTTCTTATTTCAGGAGATGGATAATGAGGTGGAAGCAGTAGCGAATAGGTGTATGGTAAAATGGGACAAAGACTAGTTAATGGTAGTTTTGTAATTTCATGTCCCTATCTTAAAAGAAATGAGTAACTGAAAAAATCATTACTTTTGGTGGCGTGCGGCGTTGATTTTTGGGCAAATTTCATTATTTTGGTTATCCAAACGACAAATTTTCTATTTTTGGAAACTTTTGAATATGTTATGACTTTTAGTAGACATGCCTATTTTATTTGCCATTTACTTTATATCTGTAAGTTTTAGGGGTTTCTAATTTTGGTAATTTTTTTAGTTCTATTTTAATGCCTTTCGAGCTTGCATATAAATGCATTTCCTAAGGCAAAGAAGAAAAGCAGTTGACCAATATTATTGTTTTTAAGCTATCTTTGTTATAATTTCCTAAGTTTCGAATTCACTTATTGTTTTTTTTTCTAATTTAGATGTTTATTATCTAGATATTCATAGAATCAATAGACACATAGAATTGTATTCGTATGTGAATCAATGGGTCGTGATAAATCCTTTTTTCTGCCACATGTGAAGGTGAGTGCACAAATTAATAGACTTGGCCGAATACTATGTCCAAGACTACGAATGTACATATACAAGATGTGTTATATCCTCTCTCTCTCTCTGTGTATTTCTCTATGACACAAATATAGAAAGTAAGTCCTCCTCTATCTCTTTTTTTTGAAAATTAGGGTTTACAACACATGCTTGTTATTGTGTTTCTGCAAGTGATGGATTACAATATCTTGTGCTTTCTTCTTTTCTTTTGGAGTATAGATTTATACTTGTATAAAGATTGTTACTATCTTCAACCGTATTCGATTCTACTATCAACAATTTTAACCAATAATTGTTTTCATTTTCTTCATGCCAATAAGGTATTCTAAAAACCTTAATTGATATTCTCGTAACACAGTCATAGCAACTGTTCATTTTCCATCACCTTAAAGTTCCATCCTTTTTCTCTATCTTTGGTTGTATTTTGTATACAATTCTAGGGAGAATTCGAAATGGGGTTTTTTTCATAATTTGAGAAGCATCGATTTCAAAATAATTATCTTGTCTTATACCAAAAAAATTTCATGTTTTTCCCTTCTTTACTCTCCTTTTTCCTACTCTCAAATTCTTTCTTGATAGATTTCTCTTCATTGTGAAAACTTAATATGTGTATATATATATATTATATATATATTAGTTTGCATATAGTTGTTTTTAGTTTTTTTAAAGTATATCAATTTTTTTAACTTTACTTTACATTCATTGTTAAAATGACTATCATGTTGAAGATTTTGTACTAGGAAAGTGGAAACCTTTGATGATGCTAGAGATGGTATGATTCCTTTTTTTTTTTTATAGATCCTCAATACTCGTTATGACAAACTTGCTATTCCTTGATAATAGGAACCGAAATGCTTTTTTTTTTTCATATTTATAATCTTCGATTTAGTTTGTGTATTTGGTCATGTTGTTAAACCGTTATGCTTGATTTTACAAAAAATTAGGATGGCTATGTGTCACACCTCAAAAGGGGGCCTAGTAGGATTATCCTAATGTTATCATACCACGCGTGCACTCGTAATATGAGAACCGTCTTATAATTCAGAGGTTACTAGACTCTACTTATTTATTAATACCTTCTACTTAAATGATACATATACATATAATAGTATTATTGAAATTTAATTATGGAATCCGATTTCCAGATTCCATTAAGATCGTAGAGCGAATTGATATCCCCTACCAAATAGTAAAAATAAGGTTTCAATCCTACAAAAATTTAAAGTCTCTGTTGTTTGTACAATTTATTCAAAATTATAATCTAAGTTTATAGCAATTTAACTTTCTAGCTACAAGAAGGTTTGATAGAGAAGTACTCTCCACACATTCTTAACCCGTTCCCAACTATCGTTATTCCTACACAAAAACTGTTGAGGGGTGAGCGAAACCACAGCTTAGTGAGTTCATTCCTCACTACTACCAGCCATGCAAGTTATCAAGCATTAATTAATCACTCATGTAAATCTACATACATGCAATATGAATTCATACGTGATGAATGTAAGCAACACATCTATGGGAGTCCGAAGCCATAAATAATGATGCAGATTTACGTTGTCTACATATTAGTTGTCTCCCATATTTAATTTACATAAGACACCTCGTTTTATTTTTAACAAGGTTGCCTGGTGGTAGCATCCATCTAGGGATGTTCACGGATCGGTTAACCGGTTCGTGGCCTTATTTTTTGAACCTAACTGTAATGATCGATTTTTTAATATCGTGATCCTTAACCGGCCGATTATAAATGGTTAACCACCTTAACAGTTAACCGTTTTGTTCGGTTAATTTTTTTGATTTTCGGTTTTTAACCACGTAATGTACTGGTTTCAATAAATCAAATTGATAATTTCGACAAACATTTTTTTTTATCTTTTATCATAGAGTTTTTCTTTAAATTATTATATATATTACAATAGCTAAAAAAAAGGAAAATCAAATTAAGGAAAATGAGAAAAACAAGCCTTTTAATGTATCATCATCAACAAAAATCAAATTAATCAATTATCACATCAACTCCCATCAAACATAGAACAATAGTACTTTAATCAAAATCCAAAGAATATTAATATATGTAAATTATATGTATATGTAGATCATATGTATGTATATATTTTAAAAAAAATAATTATATATATATATTTAAATTATACATATAATATATCTATAAATATTGAAAATGAGTAACCATTAACCGTCGGTTTTTTGTGGTTACAAACCGAAATCGAAAACCAGAAAAAATAAAAATCATGATCCTAAATCGAAACCGATGGACAGGTAAACCATATTTTTTGGATTGGTTTTTCGGTTTCATCGGTTTTTTTGCACACCCTTCATCCATCTTGACTTAACCAATGATTATATGTCATCGAAAAAAAGGCAATATTCCCCAACATATTCACTGATTTGTGCTGGTTAATATTTAAATCCAACCATCACTAAATAATGGTGAATCAGACTGACCATCACCACTCAATGGTGAATCAGGCAAGTAGACCCCCAATCAAATAACATCTAGGCCTCTTGGCAAGTGGACACCTAATCAGGCAGCATCCACTATCAAAACAAGACTAAAATGTCCCACGTTTTATTTCATAAACTCTTTTGGTAAAACTTGTTTAAGAGATAAAAGAGGATATGAAATTCTCTAAGTCATGGTCTTTTGAAAATATATTTCAAAAATATATTTAATTGCAAATCTGGGACATTACCTACATGAGGTTTCTAGCATATGCGACGAGTATATCCGATTTGTCGAGTGATTATACTTATTCATTTATTCGAGCGATCATGCGGATGATAGCATTCATAACAATCGATCATTCATTAGACAAGCAATACAACCAATCATAACAACAGGTAGTAGTAAACACAATCAAGTAGCTGATCATCATAAATCCCTCACCTTGGCATTCTTGTTTGTTTGATACGACCCTTAGGAATATTTAGGGTTTGAAAACTCAGATTCAATATTTCCTATGAATTGAAATAACAAATATTTATCATTATACGTGTTGTTTGTATAATGATTTTGGTTGTACTTGTTTATGTTCTAATTCAATTTTTATTAATTATGGTATATTTTTTTGTACTTAATTAGGATTTCTAAATTTTATAAAAGATATATTTTTCCAGTAAATTCATAAAATTCGCAATAATACATTTTATGTAAGAGAAGTCTTCCTATAATTTGTAGATGTATATTTTTGGCTTAAACTAAGTCTATTATATTCTTTTTAGCTCTATTTTTAATATATGAACAATTAATTCAATGTCATAATTAATTTTTTTCTAGTATTTATATAAAATTAGTACTAATGATTTTATTTATGAGAAGTGATCCAAATAATTTTCGATGTTAGTTTTTATCATGTAATCTTCAACTAAATCTATATAATCCATTTTAATTTAGATTTTCATATGTAAATAAGCGTTGAAAAGCTTGTTTTAAGTACTATATAATTAAATTTATTAATTTCTATTTTATTTACTTTGTGTTTGCCAATAGATGATATTGAATATTTTAAGTCTCATTTTGTTTAATAATTTTATTATTAAACTTTTATTATTTATGTGGTTCTTTTAGTATGTCCACTTTAGGGTAGTTGATATTTATTACTTAATATTTATTTTCATTGTATTTCTCTTGTTTCTAATTCATGTTTTTATTTATATTTAAGGGGATCCTATTATTAGAATCTGCCTATTTTTACATTCTTTAACGCCTACTTTAATAGGAAGTTTTCTACTTCATTTGTCAATCTTATTTGTCTATATAATTTGAGATTTTTATTATTTATAAGATTATATTTTATCATTTATTTACTAGGTTATTCATTTTTTAAACATATTTGTAGGTTCATTGAGTTAAACATGTATCGAATATATTTTAAACTTCATTATTATTATTATTATTGTAAACCCTAGAAACTTCCATATATGATACGACTTTAGATTAGAAATTATGAACTAACTAGTAAACCTAGAAGTTAACAAAAACCCAAGATTAGATACATAATTTAAATTTGGCCGGGTCAGGATTCATAAACTAAATAAAGAATTCTTTTGACCCCGACTGATACTAAAAATGAGATTTCGTATCTTGAATTGATAATTCAAGATATGATTAAAGGAAACTTCAAATTCCAAACCCGAATCCTTGTCAAACAAATAGATTAAATGGGAAAAATAAATAGAGATTAAGTGACTACTTTTGTATCCAACAAAGACTTGAGACTAAAACAATGAGTAGTAATGAACCTATACTTGGACTTGAACCCTAAAATTTGAGATTCCTAGTTAGTAATAAACTATATTGATAAGAGTTCATAGTGGGTATCCAAATCTAATATATATAACTAATTTAGCTTATATATATGTGGCGATATTAAGTAATCGATCCAATATGTTTATAGTTAGAAAATGGCAACCTTAAGATAAACCGTTAGAATTATAAATACACAATAAAAAATATAAACTGATATATAACTCAAGATCTAGACTTCAAACAAAGATTTGAGTTATACCAGTATTCAAATAAGGGTTTTCTTAAGCCCTTAAAGCCTAAAACGAAAATTGACCCAACAAGCTTAAAAAACCTAAATCGCGGGAGATAAATCTTTCTTAAAGAAATAATCACGTAAAATTAAAACTTAAATTTGTACCGTTTGATAAACTAAATATCTTGTAGGATTCACTAAAAATATTTTGGTATATAAACTTACATTTATTAGCTAAATTATACCCTATTAGTGTAATAAACTCCCCGAAAATTTAACTAATTATTATTTAAATAATATATGCATATAACAAACACTTGCAGGAGACGTTTTTCAAAATTTTTAAGAGTTTAGATCTTCTTGAATTAAGTGAGCCGAAACTTCTCCAATAATGCAACAAAAGTCAATCAAAATCTAACTATAATCCAATCTAAACCTGCCAAATCATCCTTACATTGATGACAATAAAACAAACTGATGAAACAGCAACAATTATAAGCAATTCGGATCAATTATGGAGAAAGAAACATGCAGCCAACGTTTACATTTTTCCTCTATATATACACATACCAAGAACACTTGAAGGAGAAGCAAACAAACATCATCCTTTTCCAAACTTTCCAGAATCAATCCACTCCTTATTAGCAGCTAAACCAGCCCGAGAATAGGATTTAAAACGCATCAACCAAGCCAGTTCTAATCTGAAGACAAATATTGCAAAAAAAATGCTTAAGAAATTTCTGGATTCGTTCGTGATTTAGGACTAGTCAAAGTTCGATTTTAATTCGGAGTCATTTTTAGGGTTTATTTTCGAAGTTCATTTTGGAATTATTTACTGGAATTTTTCGGGGATTACAATATGTAAATTTGAATCATTAATTTTGGATAAATAGTTATATTAAATGACAAGTTATTTAATTACAAATGTCAAAATTTTATTAACAAGAATTAATTTAATTAATAAATATCAACTTACATAGTCATGAATGACTAAATATTTAAAACGTTAGTAAACAATTATATGTAATTATATAGAATTATAAGTTAGTTGATTGAATAAGAAGCTAAAGTGTACATAACAAGTTAAGGATATTTTATTAATTAACTTAACTCATTATCTAACTTTAAGTACATAGACCTTGATTTTCTCTCTTCTCTCTCATTTCTTTATCAACAAGTTTCCTAAACATTCTCCACTCTCTTTATTTTCTTCTACAAGCTACTCTCTCCAAACTTCTATTACAAGGTTCTTAGTTAATATTTTTCTCCAAGTTACCTTTCTCTCTCTAGAAACATAAAGACAAAACATATTTCTCTCTGTAGAAATCCACATCTAATCTAACATCAAAACTAAGGAAAAAAATTATAGAATAAGAGGAGTTTGAGAAAGGGTAGAAGTATCAACAACTTACATACAAAGTTTTGTAGTAGTAATTTGGGTTTTTGATTGTTATTACAACAAAGTAATCTTAACTTCAATAACATAGTTGTTGTGATTTAATGATTGATTGTGTTTTTGTATATGATCTTGAGTTTATATCCATGTTTGCATGTTAAAAATGAGTTTGACATAATTATATGAACAAATACATGATTTTTAGTTCAATTTGTTAAGTATATGCAATGATTGTGTTAATTTAGTTAATAAAATTATATATTTACATTAAAACAACAATACGATGAAAATATATGATTAATATGTATAATGGTTTGTATTTGAGTTTAAGTTTCCGAAAATTTTAATAATTTGGATGTTCATGAAGATTTTCAAACATCTAACCTTATATTTAAAGTGTATTCAAGCCAAATTTAACTTAAATTTCTTTTTCCTCAATTTTAGATTTTGATTGTTTTTGAAAATTTAGAACTCATATATTAATGGAACCCACATCAAATCAATGTTATAAACATAATGTTCTAGATTTAGCATCAACAATTTGAATCGAAGTTTGTTTGAACTTATAAACATGTTTTGATCTTGTTGAGTGAAGCTTGATTGTGAAAACTTTTTTGTGACCTTTAATTTTATAATTTTTACTTAAATATAATTATAAATGAATATAATAATAATAGAAATAAGTTAATTTGCTAAATGTTAAGTAAAAAAATAAAGTAAAATTGAAAAATAAAAAGAGAAAAAACTTGAATCGTTCAATAAATTGTGTATAAATTAGCTCTCACTAATCCTTTGGAATCGATTTGTGAAGTAACACTTAATAGTTGATTGAACTTATAATAACTGGAATTTAACTTTATATAATTGTATTATAAGTAAGTAATTAACCAAATGAACTTAAATAATAAATGGTTTTGGTAAATTACATTGGAAGATATTAACGTTTGAAGGTAAGTTTATTTAAGATATCACCATTTTGCAAAGTTCATTTAGCTATCAATGTTTAGAGATATGTTCATTTAAGGTATCAATGTTTTAAGTAGCTAAAAGGAAGAATCGCTTTTCGTAAAGAGGTCAAATAATGTATTAATAATTGATCATTGACGAAAATTAAGAAACTTGATTCGATTAAAATTTGTATATAAAATGTAAGTTCGAAACTACCAGCAAGTATATTGGTCTGATCAAGTAATATATAAGTGAGTCAGTATTGTTCCACAGGACCAATTTAATTACTAGATTGATATTAACTTTCACTAATATTTAGGCAATCAAAGTGTATCAGTTTAAACTAGTTAACTAATTCTATTTTAACCTAATAATTATCAATGAATGCAATGAGATTGTGAGAAAGTTATACAAGATAAATGTGGGAAGGACAGAATCCATCCTATATATTTGCTAATCATATTGAAGTTATATTATATGAAGAATTAGAATTGTGGATATTTGTAAGAAATTACCAAAACTAAAATATCAAGTTTTACTAAACCACAAAATAATCTATTAGCTTCCGCTATAAATTATCATGAATCTAATTTACAATTATAAACCTCTATTCTATAATTGTCTAATATCCTAAATAAACTTCTCTTAATTCCTTAGCGAGACATTAACATAAAATATTGCATGAATTACATGGGACAATCTAAATTAGATTAAACTCTGCTTCCGCAATTGTTGTTTAATCTTAATTCATGAATTCCTATAAACCCTAATTCTTTTTCCAAATTATCAGAATTCTTATCAATTCAATTTCAAAGAGGAATAAAATAGATAATTAGGATTCAATACAAATATTCCATAATTTTAACAATCCTATAATATAAATTCAAAAATCATTTTAGCAAGATTAGATTTCATCACTTCCTACAAGGAAAAGTTTAGCTACTCACGAAAAATGATTCAATAATCAAATAAGAATATGCAATTGATATCATTATGAACAAAGAAATCAGATAAATGAATTGCATAAGAAAAGAGATCAGATATCACCAATTCAAATATCACAATCTTCAATTACAAATTCTTGAAAGCTCAAATCTCTCACAAATCTCTACGAAATGCTAAAGCTATTGATCTATTGATTGTATACTAAAGTGTTTTTCTGTTTTTCTTCACTTCTAGAACTAAGGAGGGAAATCCCCTATATAGGAAAAATTTCGGAGAAGCATTAATGAAAAAATGTAGTTTCAACTTGTACGCCGACAGTTACAGTTCCTATGCCGATGGTTTACAGGCGGCATAAAGTCTTTCTCTTCAATACATAGACAGTGCACTGGCAGCTCTTAACTTTAGTTACAAATGTAGGCCGCTTGTATGCCGACAGCTTAAATATAGATCTAGCCGCGTATATACTCAAAAATGAAAGGTTGGGCCTTTTATAAGGAAAGTCGTCCAAAGCGGGCTTTCATGCTGGCTTAGACAATCTATCAAAGTTGACTGTTCATTTTGTAACCGAGCATGTGGTATCTACTTGTGCCTTCTGAATTTTGATCTACACTGCTCAATGCCGCAGCTTAAAGTCTAGTACGTTGTAACTCCTTCTACACTGGTAACCTTAGCTTTGAGCTACCGGCCTTCAATTACACTGGCCTATTCACCTTCTACGCGGGTTTTAGACGGTATGTTCAATTGAATCAAGGCTTGTAAGGCGGCAGTGTATGCAACGTCTTTGAGTAGTGCAAACATTTTGATCTTGTAAGCCGTCTCAATGGCGGCGCTTTGATTCCCAGAAAGCGCATTGAATGAAATCTGCAAAGCTGGCTTCTTCTCTTCTACACTGGCAGTGTTGAGCCAGTTTGTTTATCTTCTCTTAGTCTACATCGCCTCAAGGCTGGCGGTGTAGAGGTAGCCTTAAGGATTTTGATTCTGTTGATGATGAAGACTTACTGTACGCCGGCGGCTTAGACATTAGAAAAGCCAACATACCTCTTGAAATTTTCCTGTTTCCATTTCAAAGTTTCTTGTTTTGGTTCCTTTGTCCAAATTAGACCTGAAACATGATTTTTAACTAAAACAAGTACCCATTCTAGCTATTTGAACATCAAAAAGTTGTATGTAATATGATCTTATCAATTCCCCCACACTTGAACTTTTTCTTGTCCTCAAGCAAAATAATTGAGAACAAAATTTCTTGAAATTTCTTATAGATAGTATAATTTTTCTAATTTAAGCACAAATTCTTTAACTTGTTTTTCTTGTACCTACTGCTCTAACCACACTATTTTCATGTAATTAGAATACTATAATCAAAATTGAGGAGTTAATCCAGACAAAACAAGTTTTAATCTCAGTTTTTTAATAAAAGAACTTTCTATTCAAAAAGCAAATATGCAATCTACTAAGGAAAAATACTCATTTAAACTTCATTGCACTTTTTATATTATATATATATATATATATATATTATAACACCAAATGAAAGCATGTGATATCTATTTTTTGCTTAGATTTTCTCCTTCTTTATTACAAGTCTCCTTTGAAACTTTGCATTCATTTTTCTTTTCTTTTTCAAGCATTATTTTTTTTTAGGAGGTTTTTGCCTCCATCTTTTTGCTTTTCAAAGTTCATAATTTGAACTTTTGCCTTTTTTCCCTTCGTTATAGTGAGTTCATTGAGTTGGCTCATCCAGGCTCATCACTTAAGTGACCAGGTTTAAAATACCCTAAGAACTCTTCCTCACTTTAACATTCAAGTTCAGATACTCGTAACTCAAATTTTTAAGTCAAGGAGTAGTGGCTATGCTTGTTTCCTTCTTTTTGAATGTAATAACAAATCAAAGACTTATTTTTATAAAGGATCACTAAGTTTAAAAGTTTCTTCTACCTCTTTCACTATATGTTATAATTCAAAGAGTATATAAAAACTAAAATTTCCTAGAAGTAAACCTGTTTATTTTTCACAAAAGGATTTGACAAGCTCTTAAATTTCCAATTCTAAAGTTAAAAATAGAGTAAACTTGTTCCTTAAGGATTTTGCAATTCAATTTCAACTTAGTAAACCAATCACAGTAACAAGTGAGTAAGATACTTTAAAAAGTTAATTTCATTGTTTCTTTGTTTAATCAAATGCTTTCAGTCATTACTTTGTACTATCTCCAATTTTCAAGAGATTTTTGAAAAATTTTGGCAGAATTTCCCCATAATTTGCTTTCAAAGCAAAAAATACAAAGTGGGTGTTTACTCAGATAATTCTTGTCAAACAACAATTAATCCAAACAATTCAAACATTAGATCATATTCACAACTCCATTCAATTTAGTTTATCCCTTCCCCCACACTTCAGCTAAACAGTGTCCTCACTATCTTAGAAATATAGAACAAAAGAGAAAAGAAACATAAACCTTTGTATTTTCCTTTTGAATCAGAGTCAGCAAAATTCAAAGCAGAGAGATTGTTTGTTCAGCCCTGTAATCTCTACAAAAGAAAAACAAAAAGAAAAAGAAAAGCAAAAAAATAATAAAAACTAACTAAGAAGCACATATCAAAGTAAGTCTACCTACAGGGATTTGGGTGCTCATAATATAAACAGGCCAATATAGAAAAATAATGATCAATAAAGAACAAATGAGAGCTAGCAAGATCTCTAGCTTTCTGGCCTTGGACTAGCTCTACTAGTGTGCTCAGGACTAAGTCTTTGAGTATCTCCTGGGCTGGCTGTGTGAGTGTGCTTGAACTAAGTCTAGCAGTGTGCTATGAGCTATGCCTAAACTCAGTAGAAGTCTCATAATTCATCTCAGCCCCTTTCTCTGGATTCAAGCAGCAGATGGCAGTCTTCACTGCCTCAAAAATCATCTTCTTGAACTTTTTATTCTTCTTGTTCTCCTTGATTTTCTCTTTGAGCTCCTAGTTTCTCTCTTCAAACCTTGGATATCAGCCTAAGCTGGTCCATGTCATATGCTGAAGCAATACCTGTAGGAGGAGGAGTAGAGGAGGATGGGATGTCAGTAGGAACATCACCAGGAAAGATATCCTAGAATTCTAACTCCTCTAAAATTGATGGTGGAACTCCTTTGGGGTTTTTAAGCAATCCTCAGCCTCTGAAAGGTGCTGATGAGATCTTCTTGCTTTCAAATATCTCATCTCTCCGAGGAGCTTAAAAAATTCCCATGCCCTTCAGCAATCTGGTGATATAACCACCACAGAACAGAAGTCTAGTCCTGGTATCATTAGCCTGCCTATAGATAAAGTTAGCTATCTCCACCCCTAAATCAATTCTATGGCCTCTAATAAGGCTATAGAGATAGAACATGTCAAATGTAGTTACCTTGCTGTGACTAGTGTTCTTGCAGCTTAGTGTATCTGCAAGAATGTGGTGGAGTAACTTGTGCTCAACAGCAGCAAATGCAGTGACCAATGACTTTGAGGGAACAAATGGCTCATTTGCTCGCTCAGGAGGAATCAACTGATACCAATAAGCCTCCTGTGTCATCTGATTTTCTCCTTAGGCCAATTGTTAGGCAAATTCAAATTCTTCTCCTCCTCATCATATAATCCCAAGAGTTTGCCCATTTTCTTCATCTTCACCTCCCTAATCTCACCCAATACTTGAAACTGAAGTGTAGATTCAACTCTGTCAGGTAAACTCTTCAATGTAGATAAGAACTCAATAGTCAAGTTCTTATATGCTGGCTCCTGAAATCAAACAATTAATCCAAGCTGGATCTTGGATTATATTTCTAACCTGTAGTCAACCCATATTCATCCAGCAAACTCCAATCTAAATATTGGTGTGTTCGGAAATCCATCTTCAATAGCCTCTTCTTTTATCCTTTGCATACTTCCGACTGGACAGCAGATTCTGGTCTGTGAACCAGAAGTAGAGGCATCTGTAGTCTTTTGCTTTTTCTGCTTAGGAGCCATTTCTGCAATAATATTGAGCTAATTAGAAAAGGAAATTAGAATTGTATGCAAAATAAAGCCTAAGCCTAGTGAATCATGTCATTTCATTAAGGAACAAAGCTTTGCACAATTCCAATAATCCTAATGAAATTCTTGTTGAATACACTCATAATTTATGCCTAATTCATTTCACACATGAGTTTAAACAGATCAGAGATCCTATGCATATCAAGCAATGAAGCAATTGACATGGAATTGGATTGAAAATTCACACTTGCAAAAAGAGTTCTAAGCTGGCAGCTTAGATAGCAGCTTAGACTTGAACGTTGGAAATTCAAATTCACTCGGAGAAGTGATTTTAAAAAATTTTTCATCAAAAGGCATTTAAACACTTCTAAACCCAATTTATCTTCAAAATTTGCACAAATTCGAATTCCCATGTTCAAACTGGAGCAAATAACATCAATTGGAGCTGTAGCACAGTACAAAAATTCATTTCATGCATCTAATTTCAGTCAAATCATAAAAGCCCCAAATTTCGAATTTTCAACATTACAATGCAGTTCAAGAACCCTAATTCAAAGTATGTTCATAATTCATGGATTAGCTAAGTAGCAAATGTACTAATCATGCATTGATCCGAAATCCAACTCCAAAACTTCATAAAAAACATTCAATCTATCAATTCTATCTAGATCTAAACAAGATGTCCCATCACCAATATCAACAATCCAATGAGCTAATCGACAGATTCAAAATAGATATGAATACAATGGAAGTAAAGAATAAATTAATAGCATAGTTGAGAGCACTTACTAATGCAAGATGAATCCAATTAAGTGGGTGAATGAAGGGGGCAGTGGGGGTGCGTAAGTGTGAGTGAGAGAGAGTAAAATGAGAGAAATGAGGAGAGAGAGAGAGGAGACTGCTAAATTTTGATTCTGCAGAACACGCCGCATTTTTATCGAGTACGCGGCGACTTACATGTCGGTGTATCAAAATTTAATTCATGCCGAGAGCAAATGGCCGTCGGCTTTCTCATGTACACTGCCGGCGTACAGGTCTACGCCGGCTTCAAAGCTGGCGGCTTTGAAACCCAGGTGCCAGCTTTGATCGGGTTAAAACCCTTGAAACTTTGGTTTTATGTCGCCTTCAACACTGGCGCTAAATGTTAGAAGCCGGTGTTCTGGTTTGTTGCACACTGGCTTTAAGCCGTGGCTTTGAATTTTCAATGCCGGCTTTCTTTTTTTTTTTTTTTCATAAGAAAAGAAAAGCTCTAAAATTTAGTACTCTAAATAATTAGAATACCTACCTTGTAATTCCTTGGAGCTTTCCAATTTTGACAAAATTGTTCCTCATTCTCTTTTCTTGAAAAAAAATGCATCTCTTGTCAGTTAAAAGCTCAATTTTCCTTTTTGATTGATCTGTATAAAAAAAAATTAGCAAAAACAAAACAAAAATACTACTTTTAAATTAGACATGGGTTGCCTCCAAGAAGCGCTTAGTTTAGAGTCGCTTAGCCCGACTTTCCCAATTCTGGTCATGGTTCTTTAAGATTTATGACAGTGGTAGCACTATCATGGTTTTCTCCTTCACAATAATGTTTAAGTTGATGCCCATTCACCTTGAAAGTTCGATTCTCATTAGTTTTCAATTCTACTGCACCGTAGGGAAAAACTTTTGTAATTTCAAATGGTCCTGACCATCTTGATCTCAACTTTCTTGGAAACAACTTCAAACGAAAATTATAAAGTAAAACTTTTTGTCCAGGCAAAAACTCTCGCTTGATAATGTTTCTATCATGCCATTTCTTTGCTCATTCCTTGTAGATACGAGCATTCTCATAAGCTTCATCCCTCCACTTAGCCAATTGATTTAATTGAAGCAATCTCTTTTCTCCTGCAGTTTTTCATCAAAATTTAAGAATTTTATGGCCTAATATGCCTTGTGCTCAAGTTCTACAGGAAGATGACATGATTTACCAAAAATAATCATAAATGGGGACATTCCAATAGGGGTTTTAAAAGCCGTTCTGTAAGCCTATAATGCATCATCTAATTTTGAAGACCAATCTTTTCTGGATGCATTAACAATTTTTTCCAAAATTCTTTTGATCTCCCTATCGGATACCTCAACTTGTCCACTGGTTTGTGGATGATAGGGGATAGCAATTTTGTGTGTAACTCCATATTTTGACAAAAGTTTTTCAAATTGCTTGTTACAAAAATGTGATCCCCCATCACTAATGATAGCTTTAGACACCCAAAATCTGGTAAAAATATTCTTTTTCAAAAATCTTAAAACTACTCGGCATCATTTGTTTGTAAAGCAACAGCTTCAACCCATTTTGAAACATAATCTACTGCCACAAGTATATATTTATTTGAAAAGATGAGGAAAAGGACCCATGAAGTCAATTCCCCAAACGTCAAAAAGTTCAATTACCAAGATATTGTTTTGTGGTAATTCATGTTTCTTTGAAATGTTACCAGTCCTTTGACATTGAGCACAAGACAATATATTTCCTGCAATCACGAAACAAATTAGGCCAATAAAATCCAGATGATAAGACCTTTAGTAGTCTTTGAAGACCAAAATGACCTCCTGCTTCTTTTGAATGACAGTGTTCAATAATACTAAGCTGTTCAGATTCAGGCACACATCGTCTAATTACTTGATCAACACATTTCTTGAACAAATATGGTTCATCCCAAAAGTAACTTTTCACATCATGCAAAAACTTCTTCTTTTGTTGATAAGACAAACCATATGGAATGATTTTGCTAACCAAGTAATTGACATAATCAGCATACCAAGGCAAACTTAGGATCTCTACTGCATGCAATTGTTCATCAGGAAACTTTTCATTGATAGGAATATCTAAACTATCAGATTCTAGTCTAGATAAATGATCAGCAATCACATTCTCAGTTCCCTTCTTATCTTTGATCTCAAGATCAAATTCTTGCAGTAGTAATATCCATCTAATTAGCCTAGGTTTTGCATCAGCTTTAGCAAACAAATATTTCAAAGCAGCATGATCAGTATATACTATGACTTTAGATCCTATCAGATAAGGTCTAAACTTGTCACAAGCAAATATAACAGCAAGAAGCTCCTTCTCAGTTGTGGCATAGTTTCTTTGAGCCTCATTCAAAGTCCGACTAGCATAGTATATAACATGAAACAACTTACCTCTTCTCTGACCCAATACTGCTCCCAACAAAGTCGCTGGCATCACACATGAGTTCAAAAGGCAGCTCCCAATGGTGCAATAATTACTGGTGTAGATGTGAGCTTTTCCTTCAAAAATTAAATGCCTGCAAACATTTGTCATCAAAATTGAAGACAGAATCTTTTTCAAGAAGATTACACAAAGGTCTAGAAATTTTAGAGAAGTCTTTTATGAATCTTCTATAGAAGCAGCATGTCCTAAGAAACTTCTGACTCCCTTAACATTTGTGGGTGGTGGCAACTTCTCTATTATTCAACTTTGGCCTTATCAACTTCAATTCCTTTTTTGAAATTTGTGACCTAAAACAATTCCTTCTCTTACCATGAAATGACATTTTTCTCCAATTTAAAATCAATTTGTTTCTTTGCATCTTTTAAGAACATTGGCTAAGTTACTAAACATGCTTCAAAAGACTTTCCAAAAACAAAAAATCATCCATGAATATTTCAATAAAATTTTCAAGCATGTCAAAAAAATAGCCATCATACACCTCTGAAACGTAAGGTGCATTGCAAAGACCAAAGGGCATCCTCCTAAAGGCAAAAGTACCATAAGGACAAGTAAAAGTTTTTCTCTTGGTCATCAGGTGCTATGGAAATTTGATTATAACCAGAGTAACCATCTAGAAAACAATAATATTCATGCCCTAAGTTTTTCAACATCTGATCAATGAAGGGAAGGGGAAAATGATCTTTTCTGGTGGCATCATTTAACTTTCTATAATCAATGCAAACTCTCCACCCAGTCATAGTACGAGTAGGAATCAATTCATTTTCTTCATTTTTCACTACAGTCATACCACCTTTCTTTGGAACAACTTGAACTGGACTAACCCATTTACTATCAGAGATAGGATAGATAATACCTGCATCAAGTAGTTTCAGAACTTCCTTTTTTACTACCTCTTTAAGTGTTGGGTTAAGTCTCCTCTGTGGTTGAACTGTAGGTTTGTACTCAGCTTCCATCAAAATCTTGTGAGTGCAAATCATAGGGCTAATTCCCTTGATATCAGCAATAGTCCAACCAATTGCTTCTTTATGCTCCCTTAGAACTCCAAGCAGCTGCTGCTCTTGTTCACCTGTCAAATAAGATGAAACAATTATTGGCAAGGTATTTCCAGTTCCTAGAAAAGCATATTTCAAATGAGTAGGAAGGGGTTTAAGCTCAAGATTTGGTGGTTGTATCAATGATGGTATTGGCTTGCTTTCACTAGTGCCTAGCTCCTCATAATATCTGGTTTTAATTTGAGGCACTTGCTCAACTTCTTCCTCTTGCTCATCACTCCATTCATCTAGATCTCTTAGAACAGATTCCACAGTTTCTACACTGCTTTCTCTTCAACAGACTCAGAAATAAACTCATCAATAATATCAATAGTATAACAGGAACCTTTATCAAATTTTTTCATTGCATCATAAACATTAAAGGTTACCTGATCATTTTCTACCCTTAAAGTGAGTTTACCTTGTTCCACATCAATTAATGCTTTACCGGTTGCAAGGAATGGTCTGCCAAGAATCATTGGGACTTCACGATCCTCATCCATTTCCAAGACTATAAAGTCTACTGGAAATATGAACTTGTCAACTTTTACCAAAACATTTTCAACAATACCACGTGGGTATTTGACACTTCTATCTGCAAGTTGCAAGGTAACATGAGTTCCTTGCATTCTTCAAGTCCTAATTTCCTGAAAATAGATAAGGGCATAAGATTAATACTTGCACCAGAATCTATAAGAACTTTATCAAAGTAAAAGTCTCCTATAGTGCAAGGAACAGTAAAACTCCCTGATCTCTTTGTTTTGTTGGCAGCAAGGTGTATTCTTTTGCAAATCATTGAACATTCTCTGTTAGCATCACTGGTTCATTCCCATCAATCTTCCTCTTTTTAGTAAGCAATTCTTTGATGAATTTTGCATAGGAAGGCATCTTGAATCACTTCTAAGAATGGAATATTGATTTGCAACTTCTTGAAAACATCCAGGAACTTTGAAAATTGCTCATCCAATTTTTGTTGCTTCATCTTCCTGGAAAAGGAATAGGTGGAACATAAGGTCTTACCTCAGATGATTTTTGCATTGGTTCCTCCATCTTTTGTTTTCCTTTATCTTTCTTGGAATCACTTCAGTTTCCTCAACTTTTGCCTCAAGGTTCAACTTCCTTGCCACTTCTCAAAACTATGGCATTCACGGTTTTAGGATTTTCCTCAGTGTTGCTGGTAAAGAACCAGATGGTCTATTACCAATTTGCTGAGCAAGTTGATGGAATTTCCCTTGAAGATCTTGAATAATCGCATGCTGATTATTGAGTGTGGTCTATATAAAAGTCTTCAATAACTCTTCAGTTGAAAGTTGATTTTGCTGAGATGGAGGCTGGGTATTTCTTATGGGACCTTGTTTTTGAAATCTAGGTGGTCGGTAAACATTTGATTCATTTCTATAAGATAGATTTGGATGATTATGCCATTCTGGATTATAAGTGTTTGAATATGGTCCATAATTAACCCTTCCAAAGTTTCCAACATAGTTGAGTTGCTCTCCACTTGATGATGGTGTAGTACCATGAGGACAATCATAAACTGAATGTGGTCCTGAGCACAACTCACAAGTAGCAACCTGATTAGTATTCAAAGAACTAGATGATACAAGTTTACTTACTTGTGTAGTTAAAGCTGAAACTTGAGCAGTGAGCTGTTGCATGGATTCACTATCTTGAATAGATCCCACCTTTGATCTTGTTCTTTCACAGCTCCAGTTATGAGCACTAGAAGCTAACTCCTCAATTAATGCACTAGCTTCATCATATGTCTTTCCCATGAGTGATCCTCCCGATGTAGCATCCACCAATGACCTCAAAGTCTCATCTAGACTGAGGTAGAAATTTTCAATCAAGAGATTATCCGGAAGTCCATGATGTGGGCATTTCTAACTGCCTCTTTAAATCTCTCCAAGCTTCATATAATGATTCTCCAGGAAACTTTGTGAAGTTGGTGATCTCGTTTCTTAATCTGGCAGTTCTGGAGGAGGGAAAAATCTCTTCAAAATTTAGTTGTCAAATCTGCCCATGAAGTAATGGACTCAGGTGGTTGAGAATTAAACCAAGCCAATGCTTTATCCCTAAGAGAGAAAGGGAAAAGCTGCATTCTAATGGCCTCATCTGTTACTCCATTGAGTTTGACAGTATTGCAATATTGGAGGAATTTGGCAATGTGTTCATCTGGTGTCTCATTAGTATATCCTCCAAATTGATGTGATTTAACCATCTAAATCAATGCTGGTTTAAGCTCAATGTTGTTGGCTTGAACTGTTGGTCTCCTCACAGCAGGACCCTGAACAGTGGGTATTGTATAATCCCGAAGTGCTCTAAGGGTGCAACTTGAATCTGATTTGGATTGTTGTTTTGATAATTGTTGCCCACATTATTTGCTTCTTTTTCAGCCATTTCTTCGGTTTGTGGCACTTCTTGCCTTCTGTTTTCTCTTCCTTGCTGATGCAGGGTTCTTTCAATCTCGGGATCAATTGGTAGAAGTTCCCTACTTCTACTCCTGTGCATGTAACCTGCAAAAAGAAAAGAAAACAATCAATCCCTAGAAAAACACCTAAATTACTAGCAAAACTAAAGTGATCTAATATTAATTTGAGTCCCCGGCAACAACGCCAAAAACTTGATCCAATTAAAATGTGTATATAAAAATGTAAGTTCGGAAACTACCAGCAAGTATACTGGGTCTGATCAAGTAATATATAAAAGTGAGTCGAGTATCGTTCCCATGAGGATTAATTTAATTACTAGATTGATATTAACTTTTACTAATATTTAGGCAATCAAATGTATCAATTTAAACTATTAACTAATTCTATTAACTAATAATAATGAATGCAATGAGATTGTGAGAAAGTTATATAAGATAAATGTGGGAAAGGAGCAGAAATCCATAATCTTTGCTAATCATACTGAAGTTATATTATATGAATAATTAGAATTGTGGATATTTGTAAGAAATTGCAAGACCTAAAACTATCAAGTTTTAGTAAACCACAAAATAATCTATTAGCTTCGCTATATAAATTATCAATGGAATCTAATTTACAATTATAAACCTCGATTCTATAATTGTCTAATATCCTAAATTAACTTCTCCTAATTCCTTAGTGAGAAATTAAAATAAAATATTGCATGAATTACATGGACATTTCTAAATCAGATTAAACTCGCCGCTTCCGCAATTGTTGTTTAATCTTAATTCATGAATTCCTATGAACCTAATTCTTTTCCAAATTATCAGAATTCTTATCAATTCAATTTCAAAGAAAAAAATAGATAATAGGATTCAATACAAATATTCCATAATTCTACAATCCTATAATATAAATTCAAAAATCATTTTAGCAAGATTAGGTTTCATCACTTCCCACAAGAAAAGTTTAGCTACTCATGAAATGATTCAATAATCAAATAAGAATATGCAATTGATATCATTATGAACAAAGAAATCAGATAAATGAATTGCATAAGAAAAGAGATTCAGATATCACCAATTCAAATATCACAATCTTCAATTACAAATTCTTGAAAGCTCAAATCTCTCACAAATCTCTATGAAATGCTAAAGCTATTATCTATTGAATGTATACTAAAGTTTTTTTTTTTCTTACTTTGAACTAGAGGAGGGAAATCCCCTTTATATAGGAAAAATTTCGTGAGAAGCATTAATGAAAAAATGTAGTTTCAATTGTACGCTGGCAGTTACAGTTCCTACGCCGGTAGCTTACAGGCGGCGTAAAGTCTTTCTCTTCAATACACAGGCAGTGCACCGGCAGCTCTTAACTTCAGTTACAAATGTAGGCCACTTGTACGCTGGCGGCTTAAATATAGATCTAGCCGGCGTATATACTCAAAAATAAAAGGTTAGGCCTTTTTATAAGGAAAGCCGTCCCAAAGCCGGTGGCTTTCATCCTGGCTTAGACAATCCATCAAAGTTGACCGTTCATTTGTAACCAAGCATGTGGTATCTACTTGTGCCTCCTGAACTTCGATCTACACTGCCTCAATGCCGGCAGCTTAGAGTCCGGCATACATTGTAACTCCTTTTGCACTGACAACCTTTGAGCTCTGAGCTGCCGGCCTTCAATCTACACTGGCCTGTTCACCTTCTACGCCTGCGGCTTTCAGACGGCGTATGTTTAATTGAATCAAGGCTTGTAAGGCGACAGTGTATGCAATGGCTTTGAGTAGTGCAAACATTTTGATCTTGAAGTCATCTCAATGCCAGCGGCTTTGATTCCTAGAAAGCCAGCGTTGAATGAAATCTGCAGAAGCTGGCTTCTTCTTCTTCTACACTGGCAGTGTTGAGCCAGTTTGTTTATCTTCCTTCAGTCTACACCGCCTCAAGGCCGGCAGTGTAGAGGCAGCCTTAAGGATTTTCATTCTATTGATGATGAAGGCTTGCCATACGCCGGTAGATTGGACATCAGAAAAGCTAGCGTACCCCCTGAAATTTTTCTATTTCCATTTCAAAGTTTCTTGTTTTGGTTCCTTTGTCCAAATTGGACCTGAAACATGAATTTTCACCAAAACAAGTACCCATTCTAGCTATTTGAACATCAAAAAGTTGTATGTAATATGATCTTATCAAAACTTAATTGAAAGCTAATCCAAATGTTGATATTTTAAATAAACTTTGCAAAATATTGATACATCATTTGATTCACTTTGTGAAATGTTGATTTCTCTTTTGAGCTACTCAAAATGTTAATATCTTAAATGAACTCATTCATAAACATTGATACCTTCTAATCTAATGTACCTTAAATGGTTTATGGATCATTAGAGTTGTCACGCCCAGAAGGGTACTCTAAACGTGGCAGTCCGCCACATACGGTATTAAAACTTAAGAATGACTTCCCAAAGTCATGCGAAAGTTTCCAACACTATATGTAAAGCGTCTATCACAACAATAGGAGATACCAGTGGGATGTATAGTTTGAGATAGTAAATAAAGCAATACAAGAATCTAAATAAACATCAAATTTATCATTAATATAATATAATCTTTACATCATCTTAGGAGTTTTTCCCTATAATTCTCCAAACACTCATAATAACAACTTAATTTCCCACAACCAAATAATGCTAACACCAAAGATATTAAAGGATAATTAACCTATGATCTTCAAAAGATTTCTATAAGCTTTTCTAGGACATCATCCCACTTGAGTATATGAAGTCATCGGGCATAAAAGATATTGGACCTAATACAATAAAGGTCTATCGGAGTATAAGCATAACTAGCTTAGTGAGAATATTCCTGAATCAACGTACTTGTATAAATAATTTCAAACAAGTTATTAACAAGCATATGAATGCATCAAACACGTGATCAAGCAATACATATGATCTACCGGAAATCATATGTTTGAATGGATTTACCCTGCCATTCCGGGTTAGGTCTTCTAGGCTCTTTAAAACCCAACTCAAAATCTAACTCATGTAGTTTATTTCAGGCTCCTACTAGCCACCACAAAATAGTTCTTTCAGGCATCTATCGCCCATCTTGCAGATTTCTGGCTACTGCACACCCGGCTACAAAGCTCTTGTCCCATCGAGATTAGCAGCTCATGCAATGAAATTAACTATGTGATATGCATGAATCAATTAATGTAATTCATAGTATATGTTTAAAGTAATTTAAAGGTGATCACAGAATTTTGCACACACTCCAGCAGAATAATAGCAAGACATAAGTTAATTAACAACGATTCATGCCTCGGTATGCTTTGCATTCTTTCAACCAATATTATCATACATAATTCATTTCATCATTTCCTACTTCTAGTGCTTCTAGCTATAAGCACAACCAAGTACGAAAAAAGGTAGGAAATAAACTCACTTGGCCATGAGGATCTATCTTTCTTACGGATGAGTCGATCGGTAAATCCACTTAATCAAAATAATCCTCCGGGTATGAATACTCCTCTTCAGGTTCACCTAATCAAGAAGAATACCCATAATGAGTATTTCTTGTTGATTCTATGGTACTTATCAAAAACTATGTCATAAGATCGTTAAAATTCGCATAGAAGGTAATTCCAACTTAAAATAGCCATAACTTGGTCATTTTAACTCGGAATTGCACAAATAATATATCATTTTCTACCTACTCGAAAAGATCTATCCATTTCTAAGGTTATTTTGTCATAAAAAGCCATTTGGGTTTCAAACTAACATGGTAAAGAATAGTTACGAATTTATAGTTCTCAAAATATGATTTTTCCAAATTTTTCTTTACTCAAAATTCCTTAAGAAAAATATATGGATATATATATAGTTGAAAAAAAATCCTTTGAACATATATTTATACTCATATTGTATGCATGATTTTGATAGTGTTGTCTCAATATTGATTTTTATAAATGATTTGTCTTTGAGGGTTTTTAAATGATAAAACTTTTTTGAGAATTTCTCCTTTTTGAATTGTTAGAAGGAAAATATATTTTAGTCTTTATGAGCAAAATGTTTTTCTATTATAGTTCCATTTTCTCACTTTTCAAAAGTAAATTTTATTCCAAAAATTTGGTTCTTTAAGTTATCTACTAAATTTATTTCTAGTGAGTAAAAATAAGCTTTTCAAAATATTCCTTAAGTTTCAAATATTTGAAGTTATGTTAAATGTATGTTTTCCTTTTATTTTTATATCATTTCTTTTCTTTAGAAAATAGATATACCTTTAAAACTTTATTTTCTTGACAAATTTTATTTTTCTGAGTTGGTTTCTAAAATAGTGAGTTGATTTTATCTTGGTTTGAAAACTTGTTTTATTCTTAACATTAGTTAAATGGTAAAATAATGTTTCTTAGATAAGTTTATAAGAAAAGTATAAAGCTTTCTTAATGAAAATTTGTTAACTTTAGGACTTAGTAAAACTTCATTTTTATTCTTGAAAAGAGAATAACAATACAAATTTTAAGTTTTGAAGGAACTTTCTTAGCATGTGATTCTCAAAATTTATAATGAACATAATTAGTCGTATAAAGGATATGGTTGAGTTAAAATCCTTTATGGTTAAAAATTTTTCCTTTATGGGGTATTTAGTTTTTGATTTCGAAAAAAAATAAGTTCCTTTTATTCTTTTGAAGAAATCTATTTTGCTACTTCTTCTAGAAATTATGATTAGCTTATCCTTTGGAAAAACAAAACTTAGATCCTTTGAGAAAATTCCTTTTTGTTAAGAAATCTAGTTTACTTTTGAAAGAACCTATTTTTTATATTGTTTTATTTTTATTTAAGACAACAACATTCTTAATCATGTATGAATATGATTATGTAGCAATGTAAAAGTAAGGATAAAACATAGTAAGATAGAAAGGAATACTTGTAAGTAAATAAACGTAAATAAATAATCAAGCATTGAGAACCTTAGCTTCATCAAGGTATCTTGATCATGTATTGGGAGCCTTCGGTTCATCAAGGCAACCCGGGACTAAGAATGGACTAGTCCCAAAAGAAAAGAAATGAAAAGAGAAGAAATTTGTTTTGACTTGATATGGACAAGTCTAAGACTAGAAAGACTAGTCTTAATAAATTGCATAAAACAAGTAAATAAATAAATTGCAAGACTTGAAAATAAATAAATAACAAATGAGCTTATATGCTCTAAATATATATACATAGTATACATAATATTATATAAGTTAGATTAGAAACAAATAATAACAATAATAATAACAACATAATATTAACATAAAGAAAATAATGGAAACATGAACAAAAACAAAACATGAATAAATTATTGCTTCTTTAACTCACGAGTCTAAGAAACATACACTAAACTCATGTTAAGTTGTATGAACATGATAAAGAATATGGGAAGGATTTTTACCTAAGGTTTAATGGAAGGTTTGAAAGAGATGAATGGGTTTTGTGTTTGATATTCTTCTTGAAGAGTAGAAATGGGTAGAGAGTATTTTGTGAGAGATTGTTGGAGAGAGGTTTTGAGAGAGTATTTTGGTAGAGTTTTGTTATGTAAAATGAGTGTGTGAAAGAATGAAGGAAGAAGGGGGTATTATAGAATTTTTGGAGTGAATTTTGATGTAATAAAATAAATTGAAAAGAAAATAATAGTGAGAAAGAGAGATGGTGGCCGGGCCTATTGTAGGAGGAAGAGAGAGAGTTTTGATTAATTTTTGTATTTTGTAATGAAAAGAAGTAATGTGTAAGGTTTGATGTGAATAAAGTTGTATTGATAATATAAAAAGTAAGAAAATAGGTATGTAGGTAGTAAGAAATAGGTGTAAGAAAAAGTAGAGATAGGTGAATAGTAATGAATAGTAGGAATAGTACTATGAATAGTAGACTAGACATATAAAATACCGCTAGTAATAAAAATACGCGTAAACGAGCTATATTTGTTATTTTCAGTTACCGAAAATTCTAAAACTGATAATTTTGAAATCCTTGTTTAATTACAAGTCTTTTGGTGTTATCAGAACATTTTTAATATTCCAAGCTCCGGGACACGCTTTTCGAGAACTGATCTCGTTTGAGTCCGAAAGATACTCAAAATTCGCGAATTTGATATTTTTATGTTAACTTATATTATTACGAACTATTCTAAGCCATTAACTTAATTTCGTTTTTTAGGGTTTGAGAACGCGGGATTGCTGGAGTTGAAATTGCTTGATTGTCTTGACCTTTGTTGACTTTTGAAGTTCCGGTTTGACTAGAGTTAGGGTTTAATCCATCTTTTCCATAGAAATTGAGGGGTTTTACTCAAGGATTAGATAGGCAAATCTTTTCATGTTCGGATTTTCGAATCGAATGATTATTGAACTATCTATTTTTGTTTTTGAAAATTCTCTTATGAAATTCCGTGATCGAAATTGTTTAAGGTTCGGTTTCAACTTAAGTTAGACTTTAGGGTTTTCGATTTGGTATTCCAAAACCATAATCGAAAAATTCAGGGTTTACAAGAGTAATTGAAGGATAATTAATCGGTTAATCTTAAATAACTTGGATAATTAAATTAAAATAGAAAATTAATAAGAGTTTTATCTTTCTTTCTCTAACTCTATATTCTTGTGACATCGGTATTATTCAGTAAACAAGCATATTCTATATCGAGTTCTTGGTATGTAGTGACTTGCATGTTGCTTGTTAAGATGGACATTTTAAAATGAATTAATACTTAAAAACAACCTAATTAATTATTTAAGTGTGCTTTCTATTGTTTAATCTAGTATGGGGAGTGACAACCTTGCGTAGTGATAGCACAGTAGTTAGATGATTAGACCACCATTAGTCACTTGGCGAGTAGTTGATAGAGTGATGGTATTTAGATTACATCTATTCAGATCGAAGAAAAGTAATATAGTGTGACTTACAACTATGGATACTGATTAAGTTGCATTAAATTACGAATTCTGATAGGAAGAGATGTGTAATGATTGCGACCTCTAGACGAAGCTACTTAGAATGTCTTCTAGGGAATATAGGTACTTGGGTTGCCAATACCAACCCTAGAATAGTTCCTACTACATGAAACTCCCAGATTCCCACAATGTGTTTGTCAGAGTATGAATGCTCCACTATTATTTTAGTACACTAAATTAATGATCCAAATTGTTGGTTGTTTATTTGCATTAGAATAAGTGTGTGATTATATGTACGTACTTATTTTTTTTTTGTACTATGCTTCCGCTCATTCCTTTTCTTTCCTTTTTTTTTTTCCTTTAGGTTATGAAGATGATTTGATCTAGATGCTATGGTCACATGGTCTGTGGGTTGAATGTTGGTTAGAGACTGTGTGATTTAGATGTTTAGATATATTGGATATTGTATTGTTATTTATTTTTTGGAGTGTATAATATCTATATTGTTAGGTTTCCAATGTATCACTAAGAGATTATTTATTGTTATATAGGAACTTAAGCAAGGATTTCTTTATCTAAAATTTATTAGAAACTCATCTAGTTAATTGTAGCCTTTGTGTGTAATACTTAAGTGTTATACATGATGGAATTGTTGATACTCTAGACCCCATTTGGGGCATGGCAGCAACAACTAGATGATCTCATATATTCACTAGCTCAATATAAACTATCAGACAACAAAAATTCTAGAAACTTCACTTATTCTTTCTATAGATATACAAAATCCACAATGAAACAAAAGATTTGACTGTTTGAGCTTTAATTGGACTTGAATTGATTTTAAGCTATTTCAAATACCTTTAATTACTTATGATTAGTATGTGAATCATTTACATGTACTATCAAAATCGACTTATGATATTCAAAGTTCACTTCTTTTGATCTTATTGAAAACTCCGATGCAAACAAATAACACAAGAGAAAAAGTGGTTTTACTAAAGACTCAATATTTCTTCACCATCACAAGCTTATTGGAAAAAAAAAAAAGAAAAAACCTATGGTCTTTTTTTTTTTGTCTCTATAGCAAATAATATTACTATTTTTGTATCCTTGTATATTTTTAGATTCTATTTTGGTCGAGTTGCACACTTTGTATAACCTAGTATGCTTACATCTCTATATCCATTTGTGCAATAATGAGTATGCGATACATTAATTAAATATGGGAAAATAAGTTAAAGGGGAAAAGAAATAATTCTTTCCTTCTTTATAAAAAGTATGAAAGAAGGAATATATAAATTTACCAAGGAAAACTTTCTCTTGAACTCTTGTTGATAGTTCTTTGCATTTCTCGTAATATGGTGAAAATGTGGAAGATAAAACTCTTATTTAGAAACCGTTAAGCAATAAACATGCCATCTCACCCTCTAGTATTATTATTATTATTTTTTAAATAAGAATGAAAGCAAATGATTGTAAAGGAAAAGTAAACTTGACATGGTCACAACATGCCTCTAACTTTTACATTTCCAACTTTATTAACTATTTTTCTTTTTCTTTTTCTTTTTTTCAATTTATAATAGTTACAGCTTGGTAAGTGTAAAACAATTAAGGTGCCAATGACTTAAACTATTGCAACTCCACTTATTTGTTAAATCAGTGTTGATACTGTCACGCCCCGAGGACACTCTAGTAGAAGTAGACAAGTCACACCTGAATACCATCACTAGATTACCTTCGGAGAGTGACCTGTTTTCCAAAATAACAGGATCTTTTAGTTGATTCGATAAGAAATGATAAATACATGTAAGAAATAAATTAGTAAATAACTGCCATCTTAATCATAAAGTATCATAATTTATTACAAACCAAGTAATCTTTTTGTGATTCTCTATATAACTGATAAAATACTACTAGTTAATCTATTCTAGGAAAATATAAACCATTAATCCCAAATAGAACCATAGGCTTCCAGCTCTTAAGCCCTTACCGGAGCCATATTTTTAGAAGTAACTAATCAAGGTCGAAGCATAAACCTGAAAAGACTGTTGGAGTATGAGCGAAACCACGGCTCAGTGAATAACCAGAAATATTACACATCAAGCAAGTTATTAACAAATCGTATATCATTCAATCACTCAAACATATGTTTAGATACAAGCTTGGATCATCTAGAATCCAAACAGAAAAAAGATTTACGCCCTCTTTTTAGGGTTGAAGAACATTTACGTTATGACCCACATGCCCAGGAGAGATTAAGTTTACAGGAAAATCAACGATTCATCGTCTTAGGGTTATCACTTTAAATTTAATAATCAATTTAATTGACCATTTCTTGTATCCATCCTTAGAAACTCCCTAAGTATTAATCATTTCAAAGCGATATTACGGGCGGTGTTCTTCGTTGCCACTTAGTTCTCATAGAACCAACGGAATAAAGAAAACCTTGGAAGAACTAACACTTTAAAAAAACCAAGCATTAACAAAGAATAAAAATATTAATACTTAGTAGGCTGTCATCCGTTTATATATGCAATAATGTAGTACGTGCAATGCATGACCAGGTTATTTTAATAAGTCAATAGTTTTTATTCAATGTCATGGTGATCATACATTACACACAATAATCATCATACTACTTCACATCATCATACCATTGTATTATCACTTTTGTAATGGTAGATTAGCAGTCATATAATCAGATCACAACACCTTTCCATCAAAACATTCATATTATTATCTTTACATTATATATTCAGCTAGTTACAAGCACAAACAGCATAATATGACTGAATTACTCACCTACTCATAGTGACTAGTTGTAGTAATCTGCCGGAATGTCCTCTATGGTATCAAAGTCACCTATTGAGATGAATAAAATATTCATCAATATAACATAGATTATATAACTAAACTCCTATATGTGTCTAGTGTCCTAAATTGATATTTGGCTCAGTTTCTATTACTTATTTTGGTCTTTTAATGGTCTTATGATAACAATTATCAATTAATCTTTATTTTCATGTAGCTTGTCTTAGTATTACTTGATATTTATATATTTATCTGGTATTAGAAAAATTAATAATTAACAAGGTTTATTTTATAGTTATTATTACTATTTTTATGTTATTCTCTACCCGACACATTATAGTAACTCATATTCATTTATTATTGTTTAATGTCGTCGTGTTTCTCTTAATCTACTTCATACAATTATTTTCTCATTTTTAGAAGTCACATTATTCATAAATTTAACTCGTTTCAATTTCCATTCTTACCTATTTATCTATATAAAACAAATATTTGATAATTATAGTTGCTAATAATACTTAATATTTCCTTACAGTTTCTAGGGTTTTAGAAATTATCAAATATTATACATACTGTTATTCTAAGTATTTGTATTCGTTTATTTCTTAGTAATTATGTATTGATATACATATGTATTATTATTATTATTATTATTATTATTATTATTATTATTATTATTATTATTATTATTATTATTAATTCTGTCCGTGTAATACAGACTTTATATAAGAGAAACATGTTTGTACGCCGGCTCCTACGTTGCCGGTGTTGAGACCTAGATACCAGCGTTCTTAAGTTTACATTTTATTTCGTATCAAGTTGCGCTGGCTTGTAAGCCACTAACTTTCCCACATACGCCGGACCATACGCTGCTGGCATATAACTCCAGTTAGTCGGCATTCATTCATTTTACATAAAAATAAATTTTACGTAGCTTCTGTTCTAGTGTAAGCCGTCTCAATATCGCCGGCCTACTCTCGTAATCCGCCGGCATTCAACGTCTACACTACCGGCGTAGGAACGGTGTTGACACTGTTCATCATCTTCTCCGATGAAACAGTTCGTATTTCTTCAAATTTCTATGTTATATTCATTTCCAAATCGTTTTTAAGTGTTTCTATGGTTGATGGTATCAGAGCCCGAGAGTAGGCATATGATCTTTTATTAAATTATTTAATAATTTTATGCTAGACAATTACTATAGGTGGTGATCTAAACTTATAATACTTTTCATTTGGGACGATTACCATAAGTGGTGATCCTAGAAGGTGACAAGCCTACTGAGGCTTGTCATAAATCCCAAAAAGAGGTAGTAAGAATGTCATAAATTGGAAGTCACAATATGGGATAAAGTAGTCCTGTGATAATGGATTTAAGGTTAGATAAAGTAGTTTAACAAAATTATGAATAATTTATTAAGAAGAACAATGTCTTCTTCTAACTTTGCTCCCTCGGAGCAAGGGTTAGAAGATAATATGTTAAATAGAGATGAAATCCATATGAAGGATTTCGATGAAGCCATAGACAATTGGAACATTCCAAAGTTGTCTTACAATGAAATTTATCAAATGAAAAAATTGAAATTTTTTTTCAAAAAATTACTATGTCATAGCCACTGAGGAAAATGATGTTCCAATCTTTGATGGCTTAACATCAATGGAAATTCTTAATAAGAATTCAATTAAATATGCTAAAGACTGGAACTATATTCATATAGGTTTAATCTAGGTAGGAGCCAAACCTCTTACTAAATTAGTATTAGACACCTCAGTCTTAATAATGCTTAGAGACTCTAGAGAACTGGAGTATGAACGATCAATTCATGCTGCAATTGAAACTAGCCTAAGCAATGGTTTAATTCAATTTGATTGTCACCTTAATGTCACAACAGGACTTAGGGACAAAACCATAATGAAATCTTTAATCTTATAGATAAAGACACACAATTATAAAATGATGAAAGGATCCCTTCCAATGGCTGCAATATACAGAGTATATTACAAATTAATGAAAACAGCTTTTGGATCTAAGGCTTTTAAAGTAGACAGGAGAGGTCAAACCTTATTAATCCAAACGGATCTTTCAAAAGCTAATGTTTCTATTCCCATATTAATTTAATGGAGTCAAATTAATTTGCCTCAACAATGGGAAGTTGACAATCCACTTCCAAAAAGAATTGTATATAATGCTGAACCTTTTAGTATTATACAACATTAGGAAGGAAAGGTAACCATTCAATTCTCTAGAAGATCTTTGGATCTTCCAAGGAATAATGTGGAAATTAGATCTATGTCTTCCGGTACTTCCAAAAGATCTTTAGATCTACCTCTTTAACAAGTTATCATTCCTCTACCTCCACAAGATTTACCCCCATAGGTAAATCTTCCACAAATTCATAATCCTTCTTTAAAAAATTTAGTGAATGAGCAAATTGGTCTACCAACAACGGTTTACCAACAACCCAATGAACCTATTTACGAATAACACCCTGCTTCGGAAATAGGAGATCCAGAACTCAATACTTTAGAAAAACCTTTCGAACCTGATAGGAATTTCCTAAATATAGAGTTTGGATCAACCAAAAATGAAAAGATTAGAAATTGGTATTTCAAAACCTTTTCTAATTACAAGAATGAAATCAAAGATGAATATTATAGATTCATGTATGATAATGGATACCAAATATTATTCTTTGATTGGTTTCAATAATTTTATTTGGCACCAAAACAAATTAATGTTATAAACCACTGTTTTAAATGGCAAATAGGAGAAGGTTAGATAATACAATCTAACCATCCTCGTTTAACCAAAATAAAACAGGTTTATAAGAACAATGAAATAACTCTGGCACCCTTCAAAGATTCAGAAAATGAAGAAACTGGAGTTAGAAAAATAATGGAACAAATTAACTTCCCTAGCCAACATTTACACACTATTGGTAAATAGCTGGATAGAATCGAAGTTATTCTGGACAATGACCACAATGAGATTAAGATGCCTAAAAACTCTTCTAAAGAATTTCTGAAAGCTTTAGAAGATAAGAAATTTAAGGCACCTTTAATCAAACCTTTTAAAGTTCCTAAGAATCCTTCTAAGGAATATTTAAAAGCTTTAAAGAATAAGGAGTGTAAACCCCGGTTTTTCAAGTAGCCAAGAAAACCCTAGAACCGGAAACCAAAACCCTAAACCGGTATAGCTCAAGTCTGGAGTGAGAACTAGGAACCCTAATTCCGGCTTTTCCTTGGTTTCCACTTAATAAACTTTTCTAAGAAAATTTAATTTTGATTATAGTTCTTGAATATATTTCAAACTAAGAAAATATCTGATTTTGAGAAAATTTCAATTCCGGGTCATCCCGAGACCCATTATAGAAAAACGTGCCCCGGAACTAGAATTTCAAAAATATACTTATGAGTACTCATTTGAACCGAAATAAAATAAGGATTTCAAAAATATATTTTCCATAATTTTCCGGTTTATGAAAAATACAGTTATAGCCTTTTTAGTCGTATTTCATTACTACCGGAAATTAAATTGTCTTGTCAACTATTCATTACTATTCATAAAGTACCACCTACACTACCTAGTCTACCTTTTTAGCCACCCTACAAGTCTAAACCTTACCATCACTCAAATCAAACCCATCCTTCCATAACTTTTGTCCCTTCATCTCTTACAAAGTATGACAAATGAAGCAAGGATCAAATCAAGGCCAAATCAAATGGAAACCATCAAGTCTCCCCCCCCCCCCCCTCCTCCCCCCCCTCCTTAAGCTCCAAAACCGGTGCCAAAATGGCCCCCCTCCCCTTGTCCTCTTTGCAAACTTTGTCTCCATTTAACCTAATTCACTTCTTATATAAACCACCTTTTCTCTCTCTTTCCTCATTCTTCACTTTCCCAATTTTCTAAAGTGCAAAAAGCTCTCTCCTCTCTCCCATTTCCCCCTTGTGGCCGAAACATTAGAGCCCCACACACACACTCACAACTTCTCATTTTTCTCTTCTATCTTCCATCCACTTCAAGTAAGTAAAGATCCACTACTTCCAACTCATGAAACCTTGTTATGGCTAAGTGATTTTTGGTTATCTCAACTCCATGTTCCCATGATCTTGTAGTAGGAACAATGAGATAACAACACAAAAATCCTGAACCATTTCAAAGTAGATCTATCTTTTAAAGGAGTTTCCATATCAAAAGCTTTACTTTTATCCATCAAAAAGTCTTTTAAACAAAGGATCTTTTATAAAAATATGGTTTTTATGTTTTTAAAACTCATTTAAGCTCTTGATAAGTAGATCCATCATCTTATTACTCATGATCATGTAGGCATTTATAGTTTCATTATTATTTTGTTCTTATGTGCATAAATAATCTTTAACACTTTTGTCCTTAGTAAATGACTTTTCTAGTGTATAGATCTATATATATATGGGTCCATGAAGTCAAAAAGAAAAGTACTTTACAAGAAAAAGACTTTTGAAAATTCGGATGACTTTGAAAACTAAGGTCAAAAACACTTTTAACAACTTCTAAACATGTATTTCATAAGATAAATGAAGCCTATGGGTAATAGATAATGTTTAGTAGTTTTTCATGAGTCTAAAGGAGTTTTTACTAAAGAAAATGTTGGAAACAAGAAATGAAGTCCATAGGAGTTTGAGTTAAAAGTTATGAAAACCAAATTCGTAATAATGGATGAAGGGTTAGAAAACACTATTTTTCCAACTTCAAAAATGATATTTTCTTAAATAAATGAAGTCCTTAGGATATAGGTATAATAGATACTTAAAGTTTCAAGTATAAAATATTTTTCCTAAAGGAATCAACTTGAAAATGAACTTTTATAAATTCGGATTTTTGGAAACCCCTTGGTAAAAGACCCACTTAAAAGTTTATAAATGTGAATTTTATTAAAGAAATAAAGGCTTTAGGATATAACTAACTTAAGGGTCAAAATTCCTTTAAATAAAGTAGAGTTTTTCTAAAGGAAATCCATATAAAATGTAGATATGGTCAAGTGTAGTAAACTCACTTACTAAACATTGAGAGGAAATGGCTTCTAAGGAAAACTTATTTCTAAAAATCGTTAAATCTAAAAAGTTATAAGAACATAGACTCCTTAAGATTCACATCATGACATTCATGATAGGGAAAATCATTACCATTGCATTTAGCATCATATTACACTTAGGAATCTCAAATGCATTCATGAAAACCGCATTTTTTGAAATTGACAAACCCGCTGTACAGATCTGATCCCTCAATTCCGAGGCTTAGATATTTTCAAAACTTGATTTAAACTTCATATTTGGAAAGCTCTTCCGAAGTAGATAGGAATCGATATATAATTGCGAAATTCCGACATAAAACGACCAAGTTATGGCCATTTTAAAACGGAACTTCGGAAATGACGCGAATTCCGATTTCACTAAGTTTCCTTAGAGTTTTAGTGTCCTAAGTTGATAGAATACTTATTAGGGTAATTTCTTATATGAATAGGTGAACCCGTGGACGGTGACGAGTTACCTCCGGACTATTACTACTAGAAGACCGGAGTACCAATGGCGGAGTGAGTTTTTCTTCCCAATTCATTTATTGTATGTGCTTGTAAAGTAGTGCACTAGAATGTAGGACAATTGAATGGAATATGAATGATGGGGATTAATGGGAAATTATGTGATTGATGATGATGTGAGAACACAAATTAAGAATATCGAAACCGGGTGATAAACTTTGATTGTATAGTTAGCTATGATGGATTGTCTGATAAATTGATTGATCGCCTAAGTAAATTGGCTTAATCAACTACTTGAGTAATGATAAATTGACATGTGCATATCACAAGGGGATGGAGCATGAGCATTTGTAGGTTAGTCGTGAACCATAAACGACATCGAATAATCGTAGGTTAGTCGTGAACCATAAACGACATCGAATAATCGTAGGTTAGTCGTGAACCATAAACGACATCGAATAATCGTAGGTTAGCCGTGATCCATAAACGGGATATTGTTAGTACCGCAGGATTCGTTAATCTGCTAACCCGGGATGGAGGGCGCAATTCCATCCACATATGATTTCCGGTTGGTCATATGTATGTTGAACTCATGTGTTTGATGCATACACTTGCTTGATTAATAACTTGGTTGAATTGTTGTGACAAAATGTTTTTGTGGGAGATTACACTCACTAAGCTAGTTAGCTTACGTCCCTACAGTCCGTTCCTTTTGCAGCTTACACATTTATGGCTTAGGCGAAGAGACCCGGCTGAACAGGTACCGAAGCTAGGAGTTTTCCCTAGAAGTTGTAATTTTTGTATTAGACTTCCATAGAAAACTTCTAAGACTTGGATGACTGTAATGGACCGTTAAATATTCTTTTGCGGGGGAATGCCCCTTAGAATTTTGTAATATTTATTCATGTTCATGAATTATATCCTATTGCCCATGCATGCCAAATTAAGCTTTTATCTCCATTCGGACTTGTACTCTATTGTGTAAAGGTACGCCTTACATCTATATGAGACTCTCGAAGGACTAAGGTGGTAATTCGGGAATCTTATATGGCATGTGGCGGACTGTTACGTTTAGGGTACCCTATGGGGCGTGACAAGGAGACATCTTCATCTAACTCTAATAAGTTCAAAGGACTTATTATCAATGATGCTCCCACAGAAAATTTAAATGTTCTTTCTGAAAGAAGCAGTGTTTCGGAAAATTCTTCAATAATGGAAGATTTAGCTGATCTAAAGATCAATAAATCTTCAAACAATATTATCAATAGAATTTCTTGGAAAGAACCTCATAAACTCTATTATCAGAGAGCAACACCTTGTGATCTCTTATTGGAAGAAAATGACGAAAACAATTATCAAAATAAATATTTTGCAGGATCTACCTATGAATGGAACATAGATGAAGCCTCAGAATAGAGAATATTAAATGTTCTCAACCAAATGATAATGTTTTCAAACACCAATAAGACCAATGATTCATTAGATGATCATCAAATAGCCTTAATGATAATTTTCGATTTTACTGGACAATTGAAAGGCTGGTGGGATAATTATCTCAATGAAGAACAAAGAGATTTCATTCTTACTTCATACAAAGTAGATGAAGTAGGATCTGAAATCTTGGATGAAGAGAATAAATCGATACAACATATGGTTTCTAACCTACTCCATCAGTCAACATTTCATAAGGGACCCATCTCACTTCAAAGATAGGTCACAAGAATTATTGTCAAATATGAAATGTAAATCATTAGGAGAATTTCTTCCATATAAGGATGTGTTCTTCCAAAGAGTTTTTCTCAGAAATGATTGTAACCAACCCTTTTGGAAAGAAAAGTTTTTAGCTGGTTTACCTAATCTAATAGGTGAACAAGTTAGAAACAAAATCAGAGAAGATCGCAATGGCAAAATACCATATGATTCACTTTCTTATGGAGAACTAGCCTCCTATATTAACAAGATTGGAACCAATCTTTGCACAAACATAAGGCTACAAAAACAAATGAAAAATGAACAGAGACAAAAACACCAAAGTCTTGGTGATTTCTCTGCCCAATATGATCCTTCTTTTGAACAACAAAAGAAGAAATCTTAATGTTCATATTGCACTTCTCATAAGAAACCTAAAAGGAAATTAAAAAAGAATTCCAAAAATTTTAGGAAGAAATATTAGAAGAAAGAGAAGACCAAACCTTATAAAAAATATAAGGGAAAGTCTTATAAAAAAATAAAATGTTTTGAATGTGGTAAAATTGGTCATACAGCTAACCACTATAAGATCAATACCAAAATCAATGAATTAAATCTTGACGAAGAAACTATGAAGAAAATCATGCAAATATTTACATAAAATGATTTTCTACCGTCTTTAGATTCAAAATCATCCTCTAATGATGAAACTGAAGGAATTCAAGTCAATGATATTGATTCAAGTTCCTCTGAAGAAATTTATGTTCTAATTAAAGAAGAAGAAGAAATCCTTCTTAAATTAGAACAAATCTCTGAAGAAGAAAAACAAAAATGCATTAAGAATATAGAGAAAAGAAGTACTTTTGTACCAAAACTTCCCTATAATCTTAATGAAATCCTTGAAAAAGGACCAATGAAAAAGAAATCGATTTCTATCATTGATCTTCATTTTGAAATCAAAATTTAGAAAAGAAACAAAAAATTTGAAAAAGATGCAATCAGACTTGCAAAGAGATTTTCTTAAATCAAAACAAATTGTTTTAAAACAAGAAGAATCTGAGTCTGATAATGAGGAAAATCCTAAAATAGGATCTTCTAAAATTAATGAAGATTATCTATTACACCTTATAGAAGTAACTACAAGAAAATGGATAATCAACATTAAACTAAGAATCAACAATGAATGGATTTTGAAAACAACTACTTTATTTGATACTGGAGCATATTTGAATTGCTTGAGAGAAGGGTTAGTTCCTACAAAATATTTTGAAAAAACAACTCAATCTCTTAAATCTGCATCAGGTAACAAGCTACAGATTGAATTCAAAATATCGGAGGTAGAGATAATAAAAGATAAAGTCTCCTATAAATCAACTTTCATTCTTGTCAAGAATCTTAAGCAAAATGTGATTTTAGGAACTCTTTTTATTACCCTCATACAACCATTCATTGTCAACAATGAAGGTATTGAAACAAAATTTTTAAAGAAGAAACTTGTCTTCAATTTTGTTTCAGAACCTAAAACAAAAATGGTAAATGAATTGAAAAGAAATTCAATCTCAGAATTTAATTATCTTATCAAAAATAAAGAAAAACATTTAGAACTTTTACAAGATGATTTTATGTTTTGTAAAATAGAAGACCAACTTTCAAATAAATCCTTGAAAGAAGGAATTTCTAAATTACAAAATGAAATTGTAAAAACCATATGTTCTTCTTTACCCAATGCTTTCTGAGATAGAAAATGCCATATTATTGAGCTGCCTTATGAAAATGATTTTCATGAAAGGAATATTCCGGCTAAGGCCTGACCAACTCAAATGAACAAAGAAGTCCTGGAGCACTGTAAAAATGAAATTAATGATTTATTGCAAAAATCATTAATAAGAAAAAGTAAATCTCCTTGGAGTTGCTCAACTTTTTATGTTAATAAAAATGCTGAAATTGAGAGAGGAACACCCAAGCTGGTGATCAATTACAAACCTCTCAATACGATACTCAAATGGATTAGGTATCCAATACCTAATAAAAGGGATCTACTGAACCATCTTTACAATGCAAAAACCTTCTAAAAATTCAACATGAAGTCTGGATTTTGGTAGATTCAAAGCAAAGAATCTGATAGATACAAAACCGCATTTATTGTCCCTTTTGGCCAGTATGAGTGGAATGTAATGCCTTTTGGATTAAACAATGCCCCCTCTAAATTCCAGAGAATTATGAATGACATATTCAATGAATTCTCTAATTTCATAATAGTTTACATAGATGATGTTTTGATCTTCTCTCCTAATATAGATCAACACTTCAAACATGTTAAATTATTTATGAATGTTGCTAAGAAAAATGGTCTTGTTGTTTCCTAACAAAAAATATCTCTTTTCAAACGAAAATTAGATTTTTGGGATTTAACATCCACAATGGAACTATATTGCCCATACAAAGGTTAATAGAGTTCACCTCAAAATTTCCCAATGAAATTAAGGATAAAAACCAACTTCAAAGGTTCTTAGGAAGCCTTAATTATGTTGCAGATTTTTTCCCAAACCTTAGTGTAATATGCAAATCATTACATAATAGCTTAAAGAAAAGTCTACCTCAATGGTCTGGGCAACATACCAATGTTGTAAAGATAATGAAAAACAAGATTAAGGAAATCACTTGCCTTCATATTATAGATCCATCCCTATCAAAAATAGTAGAGGCTGATGCTTCTAATATAGGTTATGGAGGAATCCTTAAACATAAAATGGAAAATAAAGAATGCATAGTTCAATTTGTTTTTAAACACTAGAACGAATGTCAATTGAACTATTCCACAATCAAAAAAGAAATTTTGGCCATAGTTTTAACAATTTCTAAATTCCAAGAAGATTTGTTAAATAAAAAATTTCTTTTAAGAGTTGATTGTAAATCAACCAAAAATGTTTTACAAAATGATGTAAAAAATTTAACTTCAAAACAGATTTTTGCCAGATGGCAATTAATTTTATCTTGTTTTGATTTTGAAATTGAACACATTAAAGGCTCATCAAATGCCCTTCCTGATTTCCTTACTCGTGAATTTTTACAAGGAAATGCCTCCCAAGAAAGAGAAAGGAAAACAGAAGGAAGTCCCAAAGAAGAGACTAACCAATGTCAGGTCATGGCTTTAGGCCACAGCCTCCAATATCCAAAATGTTCCAAATCCTCCTTTGAGGATTAATGAGAAACCATCCCAGATGACTAGCCAGTCATCCAATGAATCTGGTCTCCAACTAGATATTTCAAATGTCATAACTCAAGACCTAATCAATACACTAGCAATGGCATTGAGTCAGTTCAACACTGTAATGGCCCCAGAGGCACACCATACACCATCACCATCAATGGCCTTAATGGTAAAAGATGGCATATAGGAAGAAATTCCAATGATAAAGGAAGTGGAACCTCTAACCAAGAAAAAATCACACATACAGGAAGAAATTCCAATTTTAGAGGATGTGAAACCTCTAATTAGAAAAAAGTCACACCAAAATGTTTCAATGACTGAGATGACTTCTTCCTCCAGCAAAGGAATTGTCTCTCAGAAAAATGTTTAAAAATCAAAATTTTTCATCAAGGAAATTTTCAAAAATATCATCACAACAGAAAAAAGATGTTTTTGAAAATGATCCAATTACATTTGCCAGAAAAATATTTTCTAACAAATTCAATTATGTTCCATATGATTTTTACAAGAATATGGAATTTTATGAGAAAATCTTAACTGAAACTAAATCAGTCTCTTTTAAGCATTTTCAACAAAATGGAGTAGTTCTCTACTTAATAGCACGAATTCACAAAGTCTTCAACTTTAGTGAATGGATATCCACATATGGCCAACCTTATGAACCAATTAAATTTCAAGTCTCAGTAACCAATGCTCAACCTAATCTCCGCATGCAATTTAGTTATTATGATTATAAGCAAGCATGGTGGCATACCTTCCTTCATTCAAATGAATCACGATTACATACATGGCTCATCTTTTTTGAAAAATATTCATCTCAAAACCTCCCCTACTGGTTTGCACACTAGTGGAAAGAATTTGGAGCCATTAGTGAGATCGTCCATCAAAATGCATAGAAAGGATTCAACGCCTTTCTAAAAACTTATGTTTTGAAACCCTATGAAACATCTTTTAAAAAAGAAATGTTATATTTCATGCACATTGGTGTTTCTTGGGTAATGACCTGGTTCTATAAATTTAGGCCAGTAAAACAGAAACTATCTTCATCAGGAGATACAAGTTCAAATGGTGGGATAATTTCAAATTATGGGACAAAGTTGAAGAGATTGCTATATGCAAATGGATTAATAGCCATTCAACGAATGTCTCAATAATGGTTTCACAATAGACTCCCTTTTTCCATGACAAGGGATTCTTGATGTCCACAATATCACAAGCCAAGACATAGGATCAGATGAAGAAACTTCAGGAAATGGCCTTGGCAAGCATTAATGAATCAATCGTTGGGTCTACAACTGATGAAGGTTCAAACCACAGCGGAAACACAAATGAAGATGATTGCTATGGGATAGACATAACATCTCCATAGGATAAGTCTTTACCAGAAGAGTATACGAAATGTATATACCTTCTAAATCAATGTAATAAAGTAGAGTATATGACATGTATTTACCTACTAAAATTAGATGTACAAAACACGTACACTAGCAATGTATCACGAGAATCATTGGAGACTTCACCTGGGTAAAACCCACCGAAAGGTGATATAGTAATTCTTAGGATTCCTGACTTTCACTGTTCACTACAGTGAATTGTCTGCCACAATGGTACTGTTTTCAGTACAACCCGTGACTCTCTACTATTCACCATAGTAGACTGTTGGCCATAATGGTACCATTTTCAGTACAACTTTATTCTCCCTTCTATAAGAGAACTCTTCCATAATGTTGGGACAAAACGAACAATACAGATCAAACACTCTCACAAACACTTCAGCATTCTCCTGCATCTAACCCCTCTCACCAATATCTCTCTGCTTTTGTAAAAGTCCCTAAAAAATTGATCAGAACCATTCATATGCTTCTGTTTTGAGGTAACTTTCAAAATGTTTTAATATTTAATGTACTTCCTTTTTTGTTTAAGTTATATTTTATTGTAATTCCGATCTTTTGTAATATGTATTCAACAAACTATTGCTTTATTATCTTTCATATGTTTATCTTCTCTATTTATTTATTGTATTCCCGATCCTTAAGTTGATGTCTAACAATAAATGGTTCTGATAAAGTATTGTTGAGTAATGTCCCTCAAAAATTATATATATATATATATATATAGACACATCAACTTATAATGCATCTACATGTATGTGATCTTAAATTTTCGAATTTGAAAAAGTACAACTAGGGTTTTCGAATTTTACCTTATTGGAGCTAATATGAATTTTTTGAGCTTAGATCCAAAGTTAGTTCCAATCCTAAATTATTGGAAATGTTATTTAGATTAAAATTCAATACTTAAAACAACTTAAAAGGAATTTGTCTTACCTTACTTCTCCTTAATCCGAGTTTCAAGCTAAAATTTGAATGGAGTTTTGTTGTGTTGTTCTTGGAATGGTTTGAGTGTTTTGTGTGCTGTTTGGAAGCATGAAATTGAGAGAATTCCAACTGTGGTTTGGTTGTGAGTTAGTGTCTTGTTTTTATGTTCATTAAGAGCTTAGTAGTTGCTTATATAGAGGGAAGGAAGATTGCAACTGCAATTGGTACAGATGATGAAATCTTTCCCACCAAATGTACTCTTAATTTGCTAGAGTTCAAATGCATTAATTAAGGTGTGGATTTGGGACATTCTCATTGGTTAAGCAATATTTTTTTATTGACTTTTGTTATCTTGTCTTGACCTATTTGTCTCATACTTCTGCTGTGTAAGGTTTAAGAGAATCCCAGCCACAATTTGAGTACAACTTGCACCGAAAATTTGCTTCATTAGCTGGAGAAATTGTTATAATATCATTAAGTTATGTAATTACCTTAGTTTTAGGATAGTTTATCAAGCTATTATGGTACAAATATGATAATTATTCAAGAATTTTAACTTCAAAAATTTATATAGAGTTCTACAAATCTTCTAGATTGTTATTAAGTTAAACTTTGGATTTAAAGTTTACACGATAAATTATTTTTAGAATTTTATCTCCCGATTAGGGTTTTATAAGCTTAATAGGTCAATTTTTTTTTAGGCTCCAGTAGCTTAAGAATTTACTAACTAGAACAATAGTGTGATCCAAATATTTATTTGGAGTCTAGATTATTAGTTATATATCTGTTTATATATTTATTGTGTATTCATAATCCTAACGGTTCATCTATAAATTATCATTTTCTAACTATAAACATTATCAAATATCTATTTTTTAGTAAATTTGAAATCTTAGTTAGGTTATTTCTTTATCTTGAGTTTTTGATACCTACTATGAAATCTTATTAGTAATCTTAAATACTATCTAGATAACTTGGTTTTAGGTTTGAAATTATATACAAGCTCATTTCTACTTTTGGTTTAATTCTAAGGTCTTAATTGAGTATTATGTTATCATTCTATTTTCTATTTTATATTTTCATCTATTTCTATGTGTATGGAAAATCTCGGGGTTTACAGATACCATTTCATGTTAGAGGACATATCTTGAAACAATTTATTCTCTAATATACTGAAAAGAATAAGATCCCACGCTAGTGAGCTTATTGCCTACAACAAGATCACTACAAGTACATTCAAACATATCATATACCATGGTGGGAATAAAAGAAAAAGAATCTCATACAATCTATATCTAATGTATTAAATGTGGAAAAAAAAAAATAATTAGGTATTACATGCCATGTAGACAAATGATGTAAATACAATGTGTATAATAAAGGAAATGATAATTAGCAAAGCAATTGTCACTCAAGATTTGCACATGTATGCATATATAGTAAAAAATTATTGGTTTTTACACGCCACATGGTGTATAATATCCATTGAATTGTTTCTCATCAAATATTGGTTATTATTGGAGGAATGGTACACATGACAATTTTAGAGTTTTAAGACTTGAAGTAGCTCACAACTTCCTAAAATACATACATACCTACATACATACATACATATATACATACTTTAATATACAGATAAATAAGTTTTAAAGAAGGGAAAAAGTGTCAATTGATATAAAATAAGAGGATCATATAGTTAAAATCTAAAGTATATTCATTTTTTGATCACATGAAAGAGACATGATGAAGAATGGAATTTCACAGCTATACACCGGCCAGTACGTTGTCAGCGTAGAAGTCAGCACTATTAGCATATGTTCTATGGCTTCGGTAGCGTTGAACCAGCGTTAAGTTTGGAAAATTTTAATCCGAATTGAATACGTCGCCAGCATATATATGTACACTGCTAGCTTTGGTATATACATTGCTAGTGTACATGTAAAGAAGAACATGTCTCGAGACGAACTGACTACCAGCGTTATCACTTATATCGCCGACATTCAAGTTACGCTGCCAGTGTATTTGTAAAACTGCCAGCGTATGTGTGGCAAATGAAGGGTTTTCACGATTTCTTTATAATTTATCCTATTGTCTCATTCCAAAACACTCATGAAACCTAGAAATCCTCTCTTTGAGTGATCACAGCGTCTAAGGAGATTCAGAAGTCCAGATTAGGTAATTAGATCATTATCTTTTCTTGAGGATTTCAAAGATCTATCATATTCTTTAGGGTTTTCTACTGGTTTTAAAGAAGCAATTGAAGAAAAACCCTAATTTGTTTGAAGATTTGGATTTTTGGGTGATCAAGAAGGATTAAGGATCAAATTATAGGTAAGTTGGTATATTCTTAACTCTTATGATATTATAGAGATGATTTGGTATATTCTTAACTCTTATAATATTATAGAGATGATTTTGATTGATTTTTGGTATGATTAGTATTAATAGAATTCTAGGGTTTGGAAAGATTGTTGAGAATATCTATATTTTTGGAGAATTTCTGTATTTCAATCAAAGAGAAAGGTGTGGAATTATGATTGTTTTGGGATTAGGGTTTTACGTGATGTTTGGATTAGATTTTCTTTATGAAATATATGTATTGAAATAAATTTTTTTGTGTGATCAAGGTTTTAGTGATTTAGAGTTCGGTTCCTTGAAATTGATTCAGGTATGACCATTCCTTACTTGTTTTATGTACTTGTAGAATTAGAATTGTTAAATTGATCTAATTATATTTGGCTTTTAAATTGTATTTTGCTTGTTGTTTGTTATTGGCTGCTGTTGGTAAAGACCAGACAGACTGTGATACTAATGCTAGCGTCTTGATGATTTGTGTGTATCATTGTTTCTAGTGGAGTTGCACATAGAAATGATTTTGGTAGTTTAGAATTGTGCAACGATGGTATTGGGTGTGTTGTGAGTACCAAACATCCATATATTACATATATTACCTATTTTCTATATTGCTTGTTTTTATAGAGTCACGAGTAACTCCAGGTTTAAAACTAGACTGCAGATGGTTTTAAATTGTGCTGTTTGCTGTCTAATAAAAAAGGTAATAATCTATGTATGTTTCATTAGAATAGGTCGTATGTGATTATGCATGATGTGTGTTCATGTGCTTGTGTATGTGGTTTGGCCTACTAGGCGATTTCACTCTTTTTTTTTTTATCTTTTTTAGGAATAGGTGAAGATCAAGTATATTATGACTTATCTAGATTTGATGTTTTTGTGGATTACAGGGAAGATGATAATGGATCAGACTTTCTTGTTGATGTTTAGATGGATCAGAATTAGACTAAGCTGAAGATTTTATGAAATTTACATGTTTTATGAATTAAAAATGTTTAGGAATTTTCCTTTTATGTTTTAAGTTTTTTTAAAGTTAGCTCTGGTTTATGCCAACAAGATATTCAAGAGTTTTAATGTCTATGAGATGATTTAAATAGATATCCTTTATATGTGAGTATTGGGATAAATGCTTTGATTATTTGTGGATTAGTATTTCAATAGCCTTAGCATATCCCTCTATGTTTAAGAACATATGGCAGGTTGTAATGCCATTAGGTTAGAGCGCTACACATACAACATATTGTTGTAGGAATTCTAATACTTAAGCCAAATGCATGACCATTGATGATTCTTAACATGCAAACAAAATCTTTTTAAATCATCTCGACTATATCCTTGTCACCTAATCAAAGGTATCAATCATATATTTATATATAAATATATATTAAGAAAAATGACAAATTTGATACTCGAACATTTTATAAGAATTTAATTTGTTACCAGAATTTTGAAGTGATAATTTAATACCAATAAAACTTTTGTGGTTATTCTACTACCTCACCTAATCCAGTTTATACAGTTTATTGGTGTAGATGAGACAATTTGTTAATGTTAGATGACATTACGGAAGCTAGTAAAGATTCAATAATAAACTGTCCCTCCTATGTTAACAATCATGTCAAATGAGGTTAGGAAAGAGTAAAAGTAGCCATCAAAATTTGATGGTATTATATTGACCACTTTATATACCAAATTGGATTTTTATGTTAAATTTAAAGCACTAAACTTGCTATTCACCCTATATATTATATATGTTAACGTATGCAATATATTTAGTAAATGCTGTAGAAGTATACATATTATTATTATTATAAAAGAAAAAAAATGCAAAAGCCCCCCTTTACACTTTTCTTAATATTAATTCAACCTTCAACTTTCAAATGTTACTTCCCTCCTAATTATTGATGTATTGACAAATAATTCTAAATTGAAAAATATCCTCTCCTAAACTTTGATATTGGCATGGAAACACCCGCTTGAACTTATTGAAGTGACCTCATAAATTTTGTTGTAAGTATGTTTCTCTTAAGTTAAATAAAAAAGTTCTTTATGTAGGAATGATATTCTCTTTTCATATTTGTTTCATTGTTGAATACATGTCTATTTTTATAGGCTATACAAAAGTGTTAACAAAGAAAGAAAGAACTATTTTATATTAGTTCTGCCTAAAATTATGGTAATACATTAAATGATCATAATTCCTTAATTTTAGCAAAATAAAGACAGTCAAGTCAAAAACAAATTAATGACAGTCAAGTCAACATCCCCTCTAAAGTTGGTGAATGGATATCTTTCATGCCTAACTTGTCTAGTGAGCTATTGAACATTTTGCTAGAAATAGCTTTTGTGAGAATGTCTGCTAGTTGTTCTTCTGATTTTACAAAAGGAAATTGAACTATCTTTGCCTCAAGTTTTTCTTTGATAAAATCTCGATCTATTTCAACATGTTTTGTCCTATCATGTTGAATGGAGTTATGTGCAATCTCCATGGCAGCTATGTTATCACAAGACAATCTCATACTTGACTCATATGAGTAGCCAATATCTTTTAACAGCTTTTTTAATCAAAGCAGCTCACAAAGTCCCTTTACCATATCATGAAACTCAACCTCTGCACTGGATAACATAACTAAATTTTTTTTTCTTACTTCTCCATGAGACTAAGTTGCCTCCAACAAAGGTAAAGTACCCACATGTGGACTTTCTATTAGAAATGCTTCATGCCCAATCTATGTCCATATAACCATCAATTTTTAAATGATTGCACTTTCTAAACATAAGCCCTTGTCCTGGAGATACTTTTATACCACAAAATTCGAGTTACAGCTTCCATATGTTCTTTACTCAGATTATGCAAAAACTGACTTACTAGGCTCACAGTGTAAGCTATATCTGGGCATGTGTGAGAGACGTAACTTAACTTCCTTACAAGCCGCTGATATCTTTCTTTTTTGGTGGACATCTGATCTAAGCATTCTTCTAGTTTGTAGTGTTGAACTAATGGAGTGTTTGTTGGCTTATAGTCAAGCATGCCTGTTTTAGCTAAAAGGTCAAGCACATACATTTTTTGCGAAAGAAATATTCCTTGACTTAATCGAGTTACCTCAAATCCTAAAAAATGTTTTAAGCCTCTAAGTTTTTCATTTCAAACTCAATTGCTAGATGTTTTCATAGGCTCGCAATCTTCTTCTCACCATTTCCTGTGATTATCATATCATCGACATAAATTAAAAGTGTAGTTACAAACTTTCCTTGATGCTTTAAGAAAAAAGTATGATCTGAATTGCTTTGTGACTGTTTTAAGCCATATAATGCCTTTTGTAACTTACATACTACCCATATTGTGGTGCAGCAAAGCCATGTGGGACATCCATGAAAACTTCTTCCTCGAGGTCCCCATGAAGGAATGCATTTTTAAGATCGAATTGATGAGGCAACCAATCCAAATTGGTGGCAGTTCATAGTAAAACTCTCACCGTAGTTAATTTCCGCTAGTGAAAATGTTTTTTGGTAGTTAATGCGATATGATTTTGTGTATCCTTTTGCAATGAGCCTTGCCTTGCATCGATCTATAGTTCCATTTGCCTTATATTTAATAGAGGACACCAATTTACATCCTACCGTTTTCTTGCCTTTTAGTAGTGTTGTGAGCTCCCATGTATTATTCTTTTGTAGTACTGCCATTTCTTCGATTATTGCATGGGTCCATCTAAGGTCATTCAAAGCCTCTTGAATTGTATTTGAGATATGCTTAAATGATAGCTTATGCACAAGCGGCTGTGACATTTTCTCAGTGCTAACATAATTGGCAATTAGATATTTAGTTCCTTCCTAGCTATAGTTTAATATTGATTTGGTGGTTTTCCCCTATTATACTTAGGAGGCAATTTATATCCACCAAGAGTATCTTCATCATTATTAGAAGCGGGATTAAGGAGCTATACCTTGGGATTATTCTCAAGAGTTTGGTTAGTTAATACTGAATTAAGAGATGACTGGGGCTATTCTTGTCCTTATTGAGTCTCTACATCTTCATTTCCTCCTTCTTGCCCATCTTTTACACCACGTTGAGTCTTTACCTCTTTCTTGCCCATCTTTCATGTCATGTTGTTGAGTATCTACCTCTTCATTTCCTCCTTCTTGCCTATCTTTCACATATTTTCTTGTCTTCTCGTCTTGCTTTACTAGAGGCATATTTTTAACTCTAGTCATTTCCTCATTTGTGTCTTGAAAACATGGCCATTTCTTCCAACAAACATAGTTCATATTATTCTCTTTAATGTGCTCCCCATGAAAAGAATAATGTGAATTTGTCTCTCGAAAGAAATCTTCAGTTTCTAGAAATGTAACATCCATTGTAATATACATTCGCCTTGTTGCAAGATCATAGTATCGGTATCCCTTTTTATGTTGCGTATAGCCTAAAAATATGCAATGAACTGCACATGGATCAAGTTTGGTCCTTTGATTCTTGTGAAGATGGACATAAGCCACACATCCAAATATTCTTAATGGAAGTATAAGGATGGATGATGAGCAAGAGATTGTAATGAGGTCTTAGAGTTTAACACTCTAAAGGGCATTGATTCATCAAGTAAAGTGCAGTTGTAACTGCATATGTTGAGGTTCATTAGCTGCTATTAAAATAGATCGGGCCATTTCTAGAATGTGTCTATTATTTCTCTTTACGATGCCATTCTGCTATGGAGTTTGAGAGCATGTTGTTTCATGGTACAATCCATTCATATGAAAATATTCCTGCAACTCTTTATTGGCATATTCTCTCCATTATCAGAATGAAGGACTTGAAGTTTAGCAGAAATTTGGGTCTTAATCATAGTATGGAAGTAGGGAAAATTTCCAGCAACCTCATTTTCACACTTCTTCAAGTAGAGCCACATCATACGCATGCAATCATCAACAAAAATCAGAAACCATCTAATTCTTAAAGAATTTGAAATGGGAGTTGGTCCCTAAACATCAAAGTTAATCAACATAAATGGTATATTACATCTTTTTGAATTTATTAGGTAAGAAACTCGATGACTTTTAGCTAGAATGCAAGTGTTACATTTTAAACTTTGTGTCATTTAAATTAGAGAACAATCTTATTAATGAATATCTTAGGTAAGAAAATGATGGATGTCCTAACCAAAGATGCCACAACCAAATTTCTTACTCTTTTTCACACATTTGACTAACATTGTTGGCTTGACAAACACTAAGATCATCCATGTAGTGCAACCCCCTTCTTTTAGTACCACGACCAATAATCTTCTCCGTGAGAATATCCTGGAACAAGTAAAATTTAGGATAGATTAATACACAATAGTTTAATTCTTCAGTAAGTTGTCCGATAGATAACAAACTATTTGAAAGTGCTGGAATAAGAAAAGTATTTGATAAAGAGAGAAAGGATGAAAGTGCCACTTTTCCAGCCCCTATAACAGGGTGTTTCACACCATTTGTATTAGTGATATTTGTTCGTCTTAGTTGAATTGTTTCAGAAAAATCTTGTGGGTCGAATGTCATGTGATCACTTGCTCTCGAATCAAAGATTCAACTATTGTTACCTGATTCGTTTTGTGCAAAAGAACAATTTGCTGCAATTGGTGTTTGATTCCATACCTTTGATATTTTGGATGTTAAGTCTACAACTATTGATGAATTTGTTTGGGAGCTTTGTGTTGTAGGGGTTTGATCTCCCGTTCTCAAAATCTCAAAAATCTATTTGTCCTTCTTTACCTCTCGTATTTGTTTTTGTCTTTTTTTTAATCTTTCTGTTAATCCATAGAAAAAAAATTCATGTGAGTCCTAAGATCTAATGCTTCGATGCCGTGTAGAAATGATATTCTCTTTTCATATATGTTTCATTGTTGAATACGTGTCTATTTTTATAGACTATACAAAAGTGCTAACAAAGGAAAGAAATAACAGGAGTTATGCCTAAAATTATGGTAATATATTAAATGATCTTAATTCCTGAATTTTAGCAAAATAAAGATAGTCAAATCAAAAGCAAATTAATGACAATCAAGTCAACACTTTATACATCAAATTCAATAAAATCTAGAGGGTTATTGGTAATACTTAAAAGATTAAAAAGAATTCTTTAGTGAAAAAAGAGAATGGAGTTTAAAGAAGGGAAAAAATCAAATTTAATGTCTGAACTTTGCACAAAAATTTAATTTGATATTTTAATTTTAAAGTGGTCAATTTAATATTCAATTAAACTTTTTATAGCTATTTTTATTACTTCACTAATACCATTTAGTTTATTTTTTGATGTAGAAAAAGCATTCTCTATATGCTAAATGGTGTTTGGAGTATTAGTAAAAATCAATGATATTGACTCTTTTACATTGCAAACAGTGCAAACAATATTAAAAAAGTAATGAAAATGGTTACAAAAAGTTCGATTGAATATAAATTTATCACTTGAAAGTTTAGATAATAAATTTGGTATTTACCCTTTAAAGAATTATTTACTATTTAAACCACCATAACATATGTTGCGTGAATGTTTCCTTTCCATGGATTTAATACGGCAAAACCTAATTTAGGTGGAACATATTGTATGTTATTTAGTTGGAAAACAATGACAATCGATTGGATTGATGTATTGGCTTAAGTTCAGAATTTGTCTTTACTCATCAATTAAATATTGAAGATTGACATACCAGTTTTCACTCTTGTATGCAACAATTTCTTTTTTTATCCAGATCAATAGATAGTTATGCGGTTTAAGATTAGGAAAGTAAATATTCTAAGCGCTAGAAAAGCCGTTGGATCAACTGAACAAAATAAAATAGTAGCTATGGGCCACAGAGAAAATAATTACTCTTGTTTAACAATCGTATAACCATAATATTTAGCTATGGAATGTATATTGAATGGAAAATTCTATCATCTGTCAGTTATTTAATGACTCATCTCAGATTTATACCTCAGCTAGGTTTATTTATTTATTTATTTTTTAGGCCAAATACCTTAACCATGGTTACATGCCTGAAATATTTAGTATACCAATTACTATATTTACGAAATAATTGATTGAGATGAGAATTTGCTATCCTCATGATACTATCTCACTTGTGTTTCAGTAAATGAGTATTCGACCAATATAAAGTAAAAAAAAAAAATCAAAATAATGCAAATAATAATTATCATTTCACACACGTGTCTAATATTTCATTCGTTGAATAGGAAATGAGATAATATCATGGAGACGGCAAATGTGTTTCCATTGATTGGAATGAAAATTTATTTCCTTGTGATGTTGTCTTATTCGTATCTCAACAAATGAGTATTTGATACTATGAAAGTAAAAAAAAAATCCCTAAAAATAATTGTAGTCAGTTTAAAAAAGCAATCACTTTCTTAATAATTGAATAGTTGTTAGGATCGAGCAAGATGGCGAGGCCCGCAGTCTGCAGATACCAATCCATTTCACTATGGCTGGTGCTGCATAATTTTGGCTTTTACCTTTAATCACTTTCACTAAATTTATTTTTTTTTAATGATCAAATTGTAAATTACGCAAGATTCCACTGAAATTCTAAGACGGACCTGATCTATAGAGATCCTGATTGAGCTTAATATTCATAGTGCACGCATGGTATGTGGAATCAGCAACTTATAGCCCTAAAGCATCAAAGTAAGTGTTTGTCACTAAGTTAACTAGCTCTATCAAGTTTCTGCATTTCACAATTAAATTATACGTACAGAATTAACAAAACAATGGTGTTGTCTTCTAGTATGCAACAAGGTTGCGCCTAGGGCGGCATCTAAATGTCTACTTATACACTGAGATGTTGATGAAGGGATAAACAAAGTGATCAAAATTTTCATAATGGATACCTTGTCATGATCATCGTGTCTTTATTCGGTGGATGTTTGTTTGTGTTTGGATTCCTGAGGAAAGTGAATGAGTGGATCTATGTGAGGAATTTAGGAGGAATGCAATATTCTCTTCCTCCAGGTGACATGGGCTGGCCTCTTGCTGGAAAAATGTTGACATTCTTGAGAGCTTTTAGATCAAACAACCCGGATTCCTTCATTACAGCTTCATCAACAGGTACTTTGTTAATTAATGTGTATAAAACCACAACAAATTTAGTGTTTATCTTTTAGATCAGTTGGTTGTGAATTTCAAATTTGTCATGATATTAGAGTAAAGGTTATGAGATCACTGCTTAAAATTCTAATGTTGTCAACGGATGATAAGATTTTAAGGTTCAAGAATTCTAAGATTTTTCTCAAGTGGTTGAATCTTGCTACAGGTATGGAAGAACCGGAATCTATAGGACTTTGATGTTTGGGAAGCCTAGTGTCATACTCTGCTCACCTGAAACGTGCAGACGGGTACTAGCAGATGATGAAAACTTCAGGCTTGGTTATCCTGAATCGACTCAAGTTTTAATAGGAAAACGATCATTTCATGATGTATCAACTGAAGAACATAAGCATCTCCGTCGCATAACAGCAGCTTTACTGAATGGTAGTGAGGTGCTATCCAGGTATATCAAGCATACTGAAGAGATTATGATTGCTTCTTTGGATGAGTGGGCTAGCATGAACCAGCCTATAGAGTTTTCACGGAAATGAAGCATGCGGCTTTTGATGTAATTCTGGAGATCTGCCTGGGCGATGGAAACAACCATCCTCACAAGGAGAAATTAACGAAATTGTTTACAGATGTAACACGGGGATTAAATTCGCTGGCTATCAGCTTTCCCGGATTTGCTTACCACAAAGCGGTAAAGGTAAGAAGCAAGTCTAGCTCTGATATACTAGTCTAAGAGTTTAATCTTGTTATGGCTGGTGTAAGGACCCTTTTGCTTAATGTTTATTTTCAATCCAGTATCTTCTGACTTCACTTTGGAATTGGTTGTTTGGCTAGCAAAGGTGTTGAGAAAATAATGTATCAAATGCGCATAGTGGTTATGAAATAGATATAGATTAGATACAGATAAATATAGATCAATGCAAAAACAGAACAGATGAAACTTACGAACCCTCCATATTAATTGAGAGAAAAGAACTTGAATAATCAATTCTACTTTGATCTTGCGTCTTTTTCATTAATCTTTTATCAGTTGGAACATGGAATGATTTAAACAATTAGTACGAACAACCATTGGAATACATGACATGAAACATTTCTTAACTGATTTTACTCACAACAGGCAAGGAACGAGCTGGCAAAATTCCTTCAGGAGCTATAGATAAGCGGAAATTGGCAAAGGAAATCGATCCTTCTGCTAAAGCATAAATATGCTGGATGCACTTTTGTCCACTCAAGATATATATGGAAAAAAAACTAGAACATGAGACGATCGTAGATACACTACTTACGTACATTCTTGGTGGCTATGAGAGCACAGCAATGGCCACGATGTGGGTACTTTTATACCTTGATGAACATCCTGAGGTCTTCAAGAAAGCAAAGGTAAGACTTTCTATGTTTAATCTGTATTTATTCTGTATCTGGTATTTGCAATTCATAGTTAGTCTCTCCGGTAATGTTTTCTTTTGGCCAAACATCTAGTTTGTGTAAAGGGGGACTAAAACAACATTAAATTAACAAAAACACGATTAATCAGGATCTTCTATTTTTAACTAGGACTACAAAATTTTGTTCCACATGGTCATATGACATTCTCTATAGATAGCACTTTCTGAATTGTAGAAATCATAGCTGATTCATTTAAAAAAATCTGCATTTGATGGTTGTTTCTATTGCAAATTCACTGGAAAGTGTATTGTACTTTACAGGAAGACAAATTCAGATATTGGAAGAAGGGATCCCATGCAAAAAGGATTGAGTTTCCAGGAAACCAAACAAATGCAGTATTTAGCTAAGGTAGGTATTTACTGGCTTTTATCATCACCAACAAATATATGTTTTGAGCATTTACTGATTTTCTATTCTACATATGATATAATGGCCTATTCTTCATGGTATAGGTAGTTGATGAAACATTGCGTAGAGCCAATCTTGCATTCGCGGTGTTTCGAGAGGCAAGAACAGATGTTCAGATCAATGGTATGTCTGCTTAATCTCTCATGTAAGCTTATGTTGTGGTAGTAACAGAAAATATGTCTAGGTTACACAATTCCAAAAGGGTGGAAGGTCATAGTTTCCTCAAGAGCCGTTCATATGGACTCAGAAATCTACAAAGAGCCTAGAGAGTTCAATCCTTCACGCTGGACTGTAAGTAAGAGAGACCACACATGAAATTTCCCTATTCCTAAATGACATTTGCATCCATAATCTGTCTAATCTTATCTGCCACTTATTTGAAAAAAGTTTAAAAAGTGCAAAGTGGTGCTTCTGTCAAGTAATTGTGGTACGTGATATCATGTGATTAAACAGGACACAAATGTAAAGGTTGTTTGTTTACAAGACGTACGATATTTCATTTGAGTATTTTGTGAATAGGATCATAGGATAAAGGGATCGTTCCTTCCCTTCGAGCAGGAAGCAGGTTTTGCCCTGGAAATGAGCTAGTAAAGTTGGAGATGTTCACTTTCTTTATCACTATCTCCTTAACTATGAGTAAGTTATCTATTCTTTTAGTTTTTTCATTAAAATAAATATAAATTGCCCAGATCGAAAAAGGTCAAAGTTGAAGATCTGAAGGTCTTGAACTCAAAACTAATCATTCTCTTCATTAAATTTTGGAGATAATTATAGTAAAGCAACTATGTCGTTTCAATTTTCAGGTTCGAGGGATTAATCCAAAATGCCATATATTATATTACCTGGACCAAGGCCTTCAGATAATTTACTTGCTAAATTCAAAAGGGTCAACTGAAGACATAAATGGGCCAGGAAAAAGAAAGACTTCATTATAGCGCTTGAAATTTGGATGTTATCCTTGTTGGTCCTGTGCTTTATTGCAGATACACTGCCTATTGCAGGTGTAAAATCATCATAGTTCTTGCTTAGATAAAGATGATCGGTTAAGTGCATTAGGAGCTTTCAGAGAATTCCTATGTCGTTTACTATACGTTTAGTACGCAAAATCATTCGTAATTGGAATAGAATGGAATAGAAGGAATGAAAATAGTAAAGGAATGAAAAATCCATTTTTATTTAGATACCGACTCGAATGGAATGGAAATGAATTAGTTTATATTGAATTTATAAAAAATTTATTACAAAAAATAAGATAACAAATTTATATAGATAAAAAAGTAATTTAAGTAAAATTTTTTAATGGAAAGTAGAATGAAATTGCGATTCTATCTTTCAAAGATAGAATCGATTCCACCTTAAAGTGGAATTATCGATTACACGAAATCACGATTCCGTCTTCTCATGATACTTCTAAAAGTAAGAAGAGAAAAAAGCCGAAATTGAGATTCCATTCCAATCAATTCCTGCATACCAAACAAGTCATAATATTCTCTATAATTATGTACTTATTACTATTATCAAATTTAAATAATAGTCTATATATAGTAATAATTTTGGGCTACAATGGTAGTAATGGTAGAACATGATTATAGTGATTAGCAGAGGTGTTTTGTTGATAAATAATTGTAATTTTTTTAAAAATTTAAAGTTTGAATTGGTTAAGTTTAATAGTGAATGGAAATTTTGTTTGTTAAGTATTATGTATGAAATTAAAAGTGATTCATTGTTATATTAATTGAAAATTTACTTACTAAATTTATTTTCTGTTATTTTTTTTGGCTGAAACGGTTAAACCATTACAATGAGAGGTAAGAAGAAAGATTTTTATCATGAAAAGCTCAACTTAGTATAATTTTTAATAACTTTATACATAATAGTAAATTTAAAAAAAATACAATACATTTATTTAGCTATTGAGTTTGACTTTGACCTCATTGCCTTTCATTGCAACGAAAAATATCAATACGGTTATGAAATGTCTTCCGCTTGTAGGTCCCACAAGCACAATCAGAAAAAGGTGACATGATGTAATAAAAATTTAGATTTTTTTGTATCAACAAGTTTGAACCCTTTTATTACGCAATGTTATAATGGCGCAATACAACAGTATGCAATGTCTATGATGGTAAACAAAAATCAATAATAAATAACAATTGAAGAAGTGAAGAACTCATCTACTGCTTGTGCAATAAATAATTATCAAAATATGTGGTCGGTTTGATAGTAATTATCAAAATACTTTATAAAATCACGTTTAGTAATCAGGATATAGTAAATTTATACATAATTTACTTTAGAAAAAAGTGATATCATGTTTAAGTACGGTATCTAGATTGCGTTTAATTATGAGGATACATATTTTTACAATAAAATCACAATTAAAACTCACGATATTGCAATGGTACAAATTCAATATTCAGATATCATTTCTCTCCTTCATCCCTTGCTTTTCCTCTTTTTCTATTTTTTAGTCTCTCTCTCTCTCTTCATCTCTCTCTCTCTCTCTCCTCCTTTTACTAACACATTTCCTTCTCCTCTTTTCTTCTTTTCTTTCTTTTTTCCTTCCTTTCTTTTCTTCTTTTGACATCTGACAATTTGTCCCCAATTTTTCTTTTTTTTTTTTTCCCTACGTTTTATTTTGTTATTTTTGTTTTGGCTTTCATCTGGAAAACTAAACACAATATATTTGAATAAAATTTATATTGTGTCTGGTAAACACGATAAATATATGGTATACTATTTTATTATATTGTGTCTTTATGTTGCGATTTTACGACTGTATATTGGTAATTATTTTATTTTGACCTTAAATAAGTAATTAATTTTCATTGTGATCCTAAACAATTGAAGTGTGGAAATTAATTGAGAGTAGGAAAAGAAAAAAAATTTATCCATCAATTTATAACTGCTTCACCTTGTGCATCTACTTTCTCTTCTAGCTCTACTATTAGGATCCAGTTGCCTTCATTGATTTCATTCCACTAATATTAAAAAAAAAAAAATTCTTGAAATTTTTAACAATCAAGCCAACACTTGTATTCCTTACTTGTGAGTCTCTGTAGCATTTATAAGCTAATCCCTCAACTACCATGAAAAAATTTAACTCTTAATTCACAAATAACTACTCTCGCAAAGAAAGTTAAGGATAGATTTGTTTCCAAAAAAAAAAAAATTCATAATCTTAGTGTAAAGTAAAAAGCTTATAATCAAGAGCAATAGCTTGTTAGACATTTAAATTGTTGGTCGAGTATAACTTTGCTTCAATGGATAAATCTCTTATTCTATGGAATATTTTCTTGAAATTTAGAATTTGAATTCAAACTCCATGAAAAATTTGTTTAAAAATATGTGCCTATTTTTTCTCTTGATATTTCAAATAATATCTCCATAAAATTTATACAAACCTTATCCTATGGTTTTTATATAGATAACTTCTTTTTGAATTTGATAACCTAAAAAAATGTCAAAAAATTTCTCTTGATATATTGTGTAATATCTTCCAAAAGATATGCTCAAGCTTTGTCTTGTAGTTGTATAGATAACTTCTTTTCTTTTGAATTTAAATTCCTTGTAATGTAGAAGGCGTCTTACTAATATTTGTCTTTGAAAAAATCTACATAAAGATTTCTTTAAAATTTCTACTTTGAAGCTAGTGGATGAAAATAATAAGTTTCAGTTGATATTTGTTAAGAATTAACAAAAAAAAATTGTAGAGTGGAAAAGATGAAAATATACACAATGAAATTTCAATTTTCTTCTTGAATGAATTACATAAAATATTACTACTTAAATAGGCACAAAAGATAACCATGACATCTCTATTTTTATGCAATAGAGATTTTTCCTAATAACTACCCAAATTCCTCAAAACAAACTTACTAATATAGACTAACTATCTGTTGAATTTTATAAACAAATCCACAAATAAATTTTTAAAATTAAATGAATCGAAATTAAAATTAACATTCCCTCCTCAATTTTGATTTGGTTGTGCAATTACTCATCATATTCTCTAACTTCATAAAAGCTTCATATTTTAATGGCTTGGTGGGATATCAACCACTTGATCTTCAAACCAGCAATACATGGCTCAATCTCTCTTTTATCAACTTCATATGGTAGCTAGTAAAAGTATGCGTCAATATGCTTGCTTCTTCCATGTGCAACTGAGTTCTTGGATAGAATGATTAAAGAAATGTTATAAACCAAAATCCTTGTAGGTCCTTGAGTTAGAACAAAATCTTGTTCATCAAATTTTGTAGCAAAATTGCTTGGCATGTGCTTAAGGCTGCAGCTATGTAATCAGCTTCACAAATTAAGAGTGCAATAATGAATTGTTTCTTTGATGACCATGAGAAAGTAGTATTGCCATTGTTGAAATAATATCCATAAGTGCTTCTATGGTCATTGATGTCTCCATTCCTACCATTGTCTGTAGCGTGTAAGAGCACATTTTTTAGATGAAGAATAGAATAGAACATAATCATATGTGCCCTTTATGTATCTCATGATTCTCTTAGCAACTTGCATATGGGATTGACGAGGAGATTCCGTAAACTTGCTAATTAGACTAACCCATATTAATATCAGGTCTTATGCATGTGAGATATCTCAAACTCCTAACAATTTGCCTAAAATGAGTGAGATCAACAAGTGCTCCATCTCCCCCTCTTTTTATAATTTTGTCTTAGCTTCCATAGGAGTTTTCACAAAATTGGAATTGTACATGTGAAATTTCTTCAAAGTTTCTATAACATACCTCTTTTGAGAAATGAATATTTAATCTTCCCTTTGAACTACTTCCATTCTAAGAAAGTATGAAATTAGATCAAGATCTATCATTTCAAACTTACACATCATAAACTTTTTAAAATCCCTACTCATCTTGCTATTAATTCCAGTAAAGATTAAGTCATTAACATAGAGACATAGTAATAAAAAATTACCAGAATCATTAACCTTCATGTACATAGCATACACCTTTAAAATCTAATGTTATGAAAGACGAAATAAATGCATTAGTTCCATGCTAGAGGGTTTGTTTTCAGTCCACTCAATACTTTCTTCAATCATATATAATTTATCTTCATTGCCTTTCTTAACAAAACTCAGAGGTTGTGACAAGTACCTTTTCCTTAAGTGGACCATTAGGAAATGCTGATTTGACATCCACTTGATAAATCTTCCAATGATTTTGGGCAGCTAAAAGTAATTATATGTCTAATAGTTTCAATTCAAGCAACAAAGGAGAATACCTCTTGGTAATCATAGCTAAGTCGTTGTTCAAAGCCCTTTTCCACCAATCTTACTTTATGCCTCTCTACTTCGCCATTTGGCTTCATCTTTATGTTAAAGACCCACTTAACATCAATTGCTTGTGATCTTGTGGGAGAGTGATAAGTTCCCATGTATCATTCCTTTCAATTGCCTTTAGTTTTTCATTCATACCATTTAGCCACATGGGTTATTGAATTGCTTCATCAAGTCTCATAGGTTCACAATCTAAAAACATGGAAAAATGCACCATCTTTATCATCATTAATATCATTGTTAAGAATTACTCATAATCTTGTAAGGTGATAGGTTGTTAATATTACTTCCTTGGCACAAGAACTTCTTAAACATTTGTGGTGCTTCATCATTTATAATAAGAACTTGAGAGGTTTCTTCTTCCAAAATATTGATAGAATGCATTTGAAAGTTATTCTAATTATTTATATTCCATTCCCAGGATTCATCTTCTACAAAATTCCATTTCTAATCACTAACACTTTCTTTGTTATAAGAATGAAAAACTTTTATCCACCTTGTGTATAGCCAATAAAAACTATCTTCTCTCCTCTATCGTCAAGCATAGTTCTTGTTTATGTAGGCACATGGGCATAGGCAATGTATCATGCCCCAAAGAGTATCTTAAACGTGATAGCCTGGCACACACAATATTAAAACTTAGAAGTGACTACCTTATTCACACAAAAACTTCAACATTATATACAAGGCATACTTTTATGACAATTGAAGACACTAGTGGAGTTATGCAATTTTAGAAGATAATAATAAATAACATACAAGAATTGCTGAACATAAACTTCATAACTTAAAAGATCAAAGTCTTACAACTCATAGGGGCATACTCCCATCAAAGGCTTAAAGGTTATAAATTATCAAGTGTTTTGATAAGTCTTTTATACTCTATTCCATCCATAGGAATTCAGGCCTTAGTTGAACCAATTCTAGATAAATTTCCATGAATTTTTTGTTTTGTTGTTTAAATGTTGTTTTTTAGTTCCTAAGATAAGAAAAGAAGAAATAATTTTTTTAAGATTACATTTGGAGCAAAACAATAAGAATGAGTGAAGATAGGTTCAATCGCGGCTGCCAAAGACCTCAACCAAAGGAAAAAAAAAAAACAAGGTAAAAGAAGGAAAAATTCTCAATTGTGCCCAAAACTGCACCTACAATTAGATCCCGGTTCTTAATGACAACATCCCAAACAGATTTCAGATTGCGCCTGCAACTATGTCCTTGATTACAGCCACAGTTCACTTGAAGATATTTGTGCTTAAAATGTCAAGTACAAGATCAATTGCGCCTAAATTCGAGCATGGGATTACACCTGTGGTTAATGACTCCAGTTACAGGACTTGTTGAATAATAAATCTCTTGTTATGTGAGTTTCATTGGTTGTTAATCCTAGGCCAAATGACCTCAGGTGAGCAGGTTTTAAATGGACCCCATCTAACCCTACCACCTAACTTATTGATTTCGATTTTTTTTTAAAACATGAATATAAGAACATAAGGGGATTATAACTCAATAAATTTAATTAGACTCTAGTCACAAAGAATTAAGCCTTTAGGAAAATTGTAATATAAACGTATAATTAGTTAAGATGCTGAAATTGACCAAATAACCTTTAGTAGGAATCTTATGCTAGTCTTACACATGAATTCCTAGTTAAATGATAAGTAAAAACTGTACCACTCAGATTTCATCATGTAATTCTAACATGTTAACTAAAGCGCAAAAAGGAAGTGAAAATTTACGACAACATTCAACACCAGTCACTTGAGCACTATAATGTGAGAGATATGAGGAAAAAAAATTGTCAAAATTTTGGTACCATGAGGTTTTCTATACATGCTTAACTGATGGGAAATTTAATATCACCAAATCCATTGCCATACTCACATATAACACAGGTAAGGTAGGCCTCGTGTAAAGGAAGACCAGAGATATTGGGAACTAGGGATGTGAACAGAGATCTTGAAATTTCATGGCAGCCTTTAATGGAGTTCTTAGACTAGTTGGCCATAGTAGGGGAAATCTTGGAGTTTTAGGTAGTCCTAAAGAAAAAGAGTGCAACTTGTAGCAATCAGTTGCATGGTAAGGCCATAGTGTGGTGGTAGCAGAAGAAGTTAACTAAGAATAGGCTGGGAAAGTAAAAATTACATCATGGGAGAAGATGAAGAAGCACCCATGAGCAGTATTTTTGACATATAATTTCTAATGCATCATGTACTAGAGGCTGCAAAACCTAAAGTAGGGTAACAGGTCAGATGATTACATTTTTGAGTTTTATCAGTTGATAGCTAGAAATAAAATATAAGAACCAGGTATCCTATGAATGCTTTTTGATTGCATAAATAAGGGAAAGAGTGATAAAGTTTTCTACATATATTTGTTGATGTTTATGGCTTTGAAATGCAACTCTAAGCATCCTAATCTTTCATTAGGTCATTGTTGCTACTCTTAAAAATGTTCTTTTATACAACAAAGTGCAAACTAGTTCAATCTTTTGTTTATAGCTTTAACAAAAGACACAACCACCTTGCTATTTATCCATTCATAAAATAGCAATCATCGCATTAGATGTTGTTATATATTTGATGAGGTGGAAGAATTGGCTAATGAAAATGTGGAAAATTGGGATAGAATTAGGTTAGTAGTATTTCTGTACTATCTATGCTTTTTGAATTTTTGCGTTTTAGGACACTATTTTGATGGCAAACGAGCCAACAAGCAAAACCACATTTCTGCTATTTTAGAAAATATTTAATACTATCATAGCTTTTGATTGAAAAGTCTTTTTAATGTGCCATTCATTTCATCCTTTTAATTATTTTGTGTATAAGTTTTTTAGGAACTTTCACTGTTTTGGCAAATTTCGAGTCTTTCATATTTATGTATGCCTTAGGGCAATAAAGGATGTCATTCAATTGATTATTAATATTATTTTGAGCCACCTTTATTGCTCTAATCTGCAGCTTTTTGAATTATTTGATTAATTTTGAATTTTAGATGCTTGTATCGTCTTGGTATTCTTAGAATTAATAGGAGTATAGAAGATTTCTATCGAAGTATTTGTAGAATCAATGGATCATAATTTTATTTTTGCTTTGTGCAAGTTTCGTTGCATCAATATTTCATTGACTTTTCTTAGCATCAACTTTGTATATTCTCCTACGTATGTCGGTCACAGTGAAGTTCAGCCTAAGATAAGGAAGGAAAGCACAACATCTAATGGTTTCATTCCCTGGTTGCCGCAAATGAAGTATGGATGTACGCGCTTAGGTTTCAAATGAGAAGTTCCTTAGTTTTGTTTTCATTTTCCTTGCTTGGAGGAATGGATCTGCTACAAATCATACCTCTTTGTAAATTTGGTATTTATATGAGGTGTCTTATGCTCTTTATGATACTTAGCAATCCTTGTCCTAGAGCTAGAAATAAAAGCACCAATATGGACCAACTCAAAGTCTCCATCTTGAGCTGCCAAACCATCATTTAAATTTGCATTTTTTTTCTTTTTCTTTATTATTCTTGATGTTTTGTTAATTGCATTGATTTCAAATGATTTTGTAATATGATGACATATTTTACACATTATGGTAAGCTCAAAGGCATATTATTTATTTTTAGTTCGCCATTCTCTGTAAATCTACCAGGGATAGTAGGGATAATGTTTGCTATTTATTTATCTTATTTAAAATTATCAATT